>SNQJ01S0032279.1:33064-49642 GCA_010110895.2 Picea sitchensis
GTAACTGTATTTTATTTCTGATAACGAATTGTCAAATTCTTGATGGATTTTGGTGTAATAAAATAATTTATGGAATGTGACGTCATTTCAGTTTATCAACTAAGGAATTGGAAAATTTGTGTTAGCTCCTTTACTATATTTCCAATCATTTTGATTCTATTATTTGTTGTTGTCTGAGATTTCCTTTTGGGATTTTTAAAAATTATTGAAACACTTCTAATGGATTCATATATCCATATACAATTTATTCTTGATTGATACCATTGGATTGCATTGAAAAAATTAAATTTAGTCATCAGTTCTTTTTATTTGCGATTGGATTCATTCTGGATATTGAATATGTTTTGGAATTTCCTGTTAACTGTCCTTTCATTTATGCAAAACAATTTTATTTCTTACCACTGTTAATTGTTCATCTATTGAATATGTTAGAGTTATATTTATTTCTATATAATGATTGGTACCCATCATACGAGTGGGATATAAATTAGGAAAATTCCTGAAGAAATGGATAATCCTTGCATTTAATGATGTGAATTTAATTTTCTGAGAACAAACTCTATTTTACAGTGTTGTCAAATATTAGCATTGAGTCTATTTTCCTTCTGCATTTCAATGGGTTGAATTGGTAATTGTGTGGTTTTTTTCTTGATGCTTGTTCTTGAATTTCAATATGGCTTTTGAGAAGGGTAAAATCGTGTACAACTCTGATTTCCATTTTCGGATTTCAATAGAAAAATGATAGGAGTCGTTACTCATTAAATGTAAGTCTATGTGTTATTGTTGGGTGAATTTCGTGTGTAATGTACAATTCGAATCTAAGTTGAATTCCATGCTTTAAAATTTCTTGTCATTTTTAAAATTTGTAACTTTGCATAACCCATGAATTTCTAATTGGAGTATTCATTTTTTTCTTTCTTAGCCTTGAATTTTTATGGATCCAGATTGTGGCATTCTAATGGTATATTGCAGAATGGATTATGAGTCTGGATGTTACTGTTACTCAGTATTCTTGTAAAGCGACTTTTATATTTGTAGTTGTACCTTTAAAAATAATCTATGCATGTTAGGGTTTATTTCGGAAATGAAATTGAGGCTACAACAAATAAATTACTTTCCTGAGTGCCTCTATAATTATTTTAATGTCCTTTCTTGAATCTTAACCATTTTCAATTTTATCTTTGTTGCATGTTGATTCTATTTCAAATTTATCATAAATTTAGTTTCCTTTTAAGGTCTAGAACAAGTGTCATATCAAGTGACGTTTCAGGTGTCATTTCAAATGACGGATCAGGTGTGAGGACACGTGTCAGATCTAGGGTTGGATTAGGTTATGTATGGCAACATCTCTCTTGAAAATAACAATGTTAATTAACATGTTCGTTTCTCGTTTACCCATTTCCAATTAGCTGATATTAGTAATCATTTTTCCTCATTTCTAAAACAATGGTAACATTCGCAGAACTAACTGTGAGAGTGGTGAGTTCATGATTGAATTGATTGTCTTGGCCTACACATGTTCACTCATATTTTACCTATCATCGCCCCTTCTTGACAGACCCTGAATCAAATTTATTGTCCATTCCTCTAAGTCTATACAATTAATAAAATCGTTTTTTTCACATTGAATGTAATTTAAATGATCAGAAATTAGTGATTAAGTGTCATATTAAGGTCTTGATTGAGTGTCGGATTAAGGTCTGAAACGAGTGTCTGATTAAGGTCTGGAACAAATGTTAGATTTTTCTGCACACTGGACCAAGGGCTGGGATAGATTACAAAACTCCTTCAAAGGAAATGATTACATTGTTATTTATTATATAAAAATAGAGAAATAAAACATTATTGTGCATAACTTCAAAAAAGATAAATAACCAATTTTTGTGCATAATTCCAAAACGAATGAATAAAACATTGTTGGATATGATACAAAAATGTAACAACCCGTCGTTATGCTAATACAAGCGACATAAGGCAAGTAATTTTTTATTTTTTTTGAGTTAGGAATTATACATCACAATTAATAAATACATCACAATTAATAGCAACATCATTGACACATCATCTGATATTTTAATGAAACAATATTAACACATTATCTATCATTCATGACATAAAGTCAAAACAACATTGCAATGAATAACAATACACATATCTACTTGTTATCACAAATAAACAATAGTCCATCACCATTTCCTTCTTCAATTAATAATGACGCATAACAACACGAATCATAAATTGCTCAATTCATCTCATAAGGAGTTTTGAACACTTACCGTTGTTTGAGTACCTTCCTTAGACACCATATCTATCAAGACCAGCGAACGAGACCAATTCTTGTCCGTCTTGGTTAAACGAAACAGAAGGAACCTGCATTATACACAAAAGTTAGAATATAAAATTTAAAATAGCAGACTGCAAGCACAATGGCGGTTGTAAACACCATAACTTTGTTGGGTAAAGTGTAAAGACACCAAAATCTTAACACAAATAAAGAACCTACATAATATCCTTTGAAAATTCCATTGTTTCGAACGATAAGCACAAAGCCAGTGAAGGATATTTTAGCATTTAACACGACCCACATTGGAGAAGGAAATTAGTTGCAAGACTCAAAGGAAATAAAATATAACAAAATATTCAAGAGAAGAACTCTAAAGTATCAGCTAGAAGAACAGAAGATTCTGGGTGCAAAGATTTCAAATACTGGGTAACGAAAGACAGTCCAAGCTACATAAGGAGTCTACAGAGCTATGTGATTACAGTAATCCGTCTCTGTTATATTACAGCCCATGGCCATGGTTGTTGGTTATCCCTACAGAGCGGAGGAGAATCCGTCTCTGTTATATTACAGCCCATGGCCATGGCTGTTGGTTATCCCTGCCTGATAGAGCCGAATTACATTGATGTGGAAAGCGTTTCCAATTAAGCTCGATGAATTAGTTGAGGCCAGGGATAAAATGTAGCAATTTTTCAAAGGAAGAAGATAACATTATCATTTTTCTCCATACAATCAGTCACAGATAATAGATAGGCGCAGATAGCTAAATATTTTCCAGGAAGGACAGACAATGAAATAAATGATTAGTGGAACAACTACCTTAAGAAAAAGCTTGGATTTGGCTTGAATGATCAGAGTTTAAGTGATGTCTCTATATTAGTATTAAAAAAAATTGAATCAGTGTCACTTCTATTAGTATTAAAAATATTTGAATCAGTGTCACTTGTATTAGTGTTATTCCTAGTTTGTAAGATTATATGATGAAGAACCAATCATAAAAAATAATAACATAATTTACTTTGATGGTTATTATTTTTTTTTGGTGCCACAAGAACACGCCACTATTTTGATTAGATACATCTAGTATTTATATTGCTTTCCTATAAAACTGGTCAATATAGTTCTTTATATTTGGCATATTGAAGTATGTCAATAAGATGATTTAGTATTTAAACTATTTTTTGAAGTATGTTAAGAATCATCTGTCATTACTAATAAGTCATTGATGGTGAGAAGCAATTGTATCTTCAATGAATGAAGTGATAGCTATAATGAATGGGTGAGAAAGATCATAGTCTACAAGAGTTTAAAAGTGGATCAAGATGTTGATGAAGACTAGGACATATAGAAATCAAAGTCCATAAATACTTTTATGTGATTCCAATATTGTTATTTGTGATATAAGTATTAAAGGAGGGTGTTAAAAATAATGCTTTAAAGTTAGTTTGGAGTTGTTAGATATTATTGACATATTCTTTTAACCTCTCTAAGTTTAGAATAAGTTGAATCTCATAAATGTATTGTATTTGGGTTTATATATGTAATAATAATAATAATAATATAAATGAGTGATTTGTGCATGAAATATTTCCTTTCTCAATGAGAATTTGCTGAATGAGAATTGGCTGACATTTGTTAAGAGATAAGTGCACTTTTTAACTACTCCCATTCAGTGGTCATGGAAATTGGTTGAGATTCGAAGGGATCGAGGGAAAAACTCCCAGCAATATTTTACACTGAAAGCCTCCAAATGATTGCAATTAAAGAAACTAAAACCTCCAAGCATGGCCTCAAATCTTTTAGATTTCGCCTATTTCGACAGAATATAATAAGTTTCACTTTCAAAGACGTATGTATTTCCGTGGTATGAGAGTGTATTAAGTTTCGATTTCGCCTATTTCGACAAAATATAATAAGTTTCACTTACAAAGACGTATATATTTCCATGGTATGAGAGTGTATTAAGTTTCATTTGCAGAGGCATATATATTTCCATACTATAACAAAGTGCAGGTAACAAGGTAACATAGGTTGAGTTCTTCGTAGAAAAATGTTTTCGAAGAGTTTCCATTATTATCATCGATATAAATAATATAGCATGTACAACCTGAGACATTATTCCACAATCAATTCAACACTTAGTTTAGAGTAAAGCGAGGAACTGCTTGTCAGTAAAATTAGCTAAATCCCATGCCAACGTGGCACATATATAGCTAATGCGGTCGAGCCAAAGCTAATGATACAACACGATTTCAATAACAAAATGTTAGAACCATATTAATTATTAAAGAATGGGGTAGAGGCAAAGCTAAATAGTAATAATTAGATACATGGTAATTACTAAAAAAAGTTAGACATCTCGCTCATCTTCAAAAATATCTATAAATCACAAACATTTTACTTTCAATTCTTTTATAGAAAACCATTTTACTACAATTGAAACATTTTATATAAACATTAAAATATATTTAAATAATTAAAATACTCAATATATTAAAAAAAATTATGTATAACAAAAATTTTAAACGGAATTCAACGTTCTTTTCGCAATCAAGAAACATTCTATATCGACATCCTCAAAATGATATTTCGGATTATTAGTATCATCATCAAAATGCCTTAGCGAAATCCACCATTCACCAAATATCGGGGGATGAATTTGCTAGAGTGATCTGAACGAACCTATATGCTTTTTCTGGTCAGACGTCACTTGTCCAGGGGCAGAGAAATTCCTAGAGAGTAGTAAAGTCTGCGTCATATCATTAATTCGATTAGGCGGTGGGCAACGTCTTCATCGGAATCAATCCTTGCAGATTCAGCAGTCGATTTCAGGTTGACGAAGAATAGAATATATGACGATCGGCCAAATTCCTGTGGTTGTAGAGGCGATAATAGTCTTCACGGACTTGGAATACACTCATCACGGTGGCCCAAGTCCAGATTTAAAGATTTATCTTTTCTATCGAAATGGACGTATGCAGTTTTCGGTTTTCGGATGGACGATAATAACTTTGAATAATTCAGCCACGTGGATCACCGCATTATAGTGACACAGGTCCACTCCCTCTTTCCAATACCTGATCTTTTTCTGCAATTTTTCCTCCATGCCCTTTTACTTTTCCCGTTGTTGCTATTTTTTTGCAATTTTACTGAGTTTGGACCCTTTTTTTTCTTCACCACACATTATGTGTCCACATTATGAATGATTTTAAGGGCAAAATTTAATTCATGGGTTGATTTTCCATGGTTTTTCCAAAACAAGATTCTTTATTATAAATATTATTAGTCGAAATTCTATAGAATAAAATTATTTTACCTTAAAAATAAAATTATTTTACCTTAAAAATAGTCAAAATTTTATACAAACTATATAAAATCCTTAGAAATTTGAATATTTTTACAAAAATATGGCCCAACATTTTATAGTTGGCATATGAAATATTAGTAAGATTGGACAAGGTTTTTACATTTTAAAACAAATTTTCATCCTTAAAATACTTACCTATGGTTTATTCTTTGTCACTTTCTGATGATGTGGTTTCCCAATAAAGTTGTATTCAACTAATTTTTATTTCTCTGATTGCAAATAATAAGTAGGCTTACTAGTTAGATTTTCCATAGCTTTTACATTGCAACTTTATGGTGGTCTCCACTTCACATAAAACATGATTTTCTTGTTTGCAAAATTTGCAGACTAGGTTATGTATGAGCACAGCTACAAGTGTATGATAGCACACCCAAAACAAAAGAAGATCAATCCAAACATTATATTATGTATACCTTTTCTTCTTCGTCTTCTTCAATATTTCTTCATCTTCTACATATGTGTGTACTTAACTGAAAAACTGCTATCAAACTATCAAACTCTGTAAGATCAAAAGCATATTCATTTTTTTTCATGTTCCCTTCCAATGCTACAAGGCTTCAATTTTTATCTTCGTTATTTTGCTGCAAGTAAGGTATGTTTTCCAAACTCACTTTCATACTTGGGACTTGGAAGCCATTACTCAAGAAATATTAATGCAACATAAAATTCAACATTCACTATATCCTCATCCATTTTTTCTAGAACTTCAATTGCAATATTATTCTGACATTTTTCTATTGCTATGAAGGAAGTTTCACTTTCACCTTCAACTTTAACTTCATCATCCACATGTGTATCTACACAGTGGGGTCCACTTTATTTACCATGTTCATCCTCTCCATCTCATGAAAATTCTTCAACAAGTTTCTTTCTAGTGTTCAAGACAATTGCAACCTTTGTCTTTTCTATTTCTTCTACTTCATAGGTTCTTCAACAATTTCTCCTATTATTTTTGCAATGTCAAATTCCTCCACTATTTTTGTTACAATAGTTACTCCCTCAACAACTACAACACTTTGTGATTTAGCTTGATTATGAAAGATGTTTCTCCCCCTTTAGTGTATGTCATCTCCTGAATATCCCAATCTTCTTTAGAATTAGTTGCTCCTGCAATTTTGAAAAGAATGATATCATTCAAGTCTTGTTGAATTAGAAACAATGTCGCTGCATGTGTGTTCTTATTTTCTATGAGTTGATCCTTATGATCTTGAATCATGGCTTCATAGACTTCTTCATTTGGTGATTTTTCAAACCTGTTCAACACAATATCTCATAAATTATCCATAAGTAATCTAGTTTTCATCTTAGTATCCCAAATATCATAATTTTTACTAGAAATTCTACAAAAAAAAAACGAATAATAATTATTGATCATAACCATGATTTCACAACAAGAAAGATTAACAAAATAAATACACAAAATAATGCAGCTGGTTAGTACCACCCATATTGAATCCATTTGGCCTTCTTTAATGAAATTAATCCTTTGCCATTTTTACCACATTGAAATAAAACAAACAATTAAACCCACCGGTCAAGACAACCTTAATTCCTTTCTTTGACACTTTCTGCTCCTTCTAACTTCTCCACTGTAAAAATGGTATTATTTGCAAACTAATAGAAGTTCAATCTATTAACTAATTAGTCCTATTGCAAATTGAATAAATGCAAATATATCATGTAATGAAGTATAAGGAACAACCAATAAAATAGAGCTCTCCCTATTCCAATAGTTTTTGCATATATTGGATGTAGGTATGGACAATATGTTTGAAACCGAATTGGGGTCTGATAACAAAATCGTTCGAATAGACAAAGCTTATAATTTACCAATGTTAACAGGTCTCAACTTCAATCAACGTTAGTGGGTTTCGACTTCAATTCAGCACATCAGCGTTGACCAGAGTAACCCATTTTTTGAACAATTGAGCATTTTGGGATCTTCTCCAACATGAGGTCCACCCTCATGTTTGTCCCATGAATTCCAATATCTGTTTTCAGAGCCTGGATTTATTTCATGTCTCAAATCCTCTCTCACATTATCTTCAACAGCGTCGATCGAGCGATTGCACAAAAAAAAACATTAATACAATCGTAATTTGAAAGCAAAATCAACAGAAAATAACGATGTTTTTTCCACAGAGAGTGCAAGTGAGATGATGCCGCTAGCAGAACCTTCATTTTCTCAACACATTGGATGCGTTGATGGCTCCCCCGAAGTCGGGGAAAGTACCTGGAGCCACCTGTTTGTTCAGAATATTCTGCTTCTCATCGCACGTACTCACTAAATGCACCACATTCTTTCTTATTTACTTCACAAGGAATTTCTCACACAAATTTCCAGAGCAAAAAATTTCTCTGCACCCGAAGCTTTAGAATGTCTATGCGTTCACCCAGACTCTGAAACTCTACGCTCTGGGCGCTCTCAGCAACGATTCAACCATTCAGCTCTGAAACCCTCGACTTCCTCTTTGCATGACTGAACTGGAGTAACCCACGTCACACAATTTCAACTTATGTACCTAGGATAGTCTTTGTAGCAGCCCAAGCTGACTTCTGGACAATGCTACTCCAAAATTCCCAGTGGGCAGATACTACTTATAACGCTCTCTTACTAGTAAAGCTGAAATAAGTGCACACAAACTTAAGATACTGCGCCCAAACCTTAGGGTACTACACTCGTGCATTACTACCATGTCTTGGTCTCTTCTAATCATACCACAAAGTTTAAATTACATGAATACTTAATAAATGTCATACATCTCATGTATTACAATATATAGATTAATCATGCATATAGATAACATGAAACACTTGTAACTCTCATGCCACATGTAGCAACATATAGGAAGAGGAAATATATATATATATATAAGAAGTAAAATTACACAAAGCTAACCACAATATGCATATGCAAATTCACATAGTAAGATAAACCTATTTAAAAATATGAACATGAAAGAATAGTAGTTAAATAAGTATGTGAAGGTCACTTATCTTTATGAAAAGTCACCAACTATATGCCAAACTCATACGTTCCTCTCAACCATAGACTCTCCCGCTCATAACTTTTTAGCGACAAGTTACCCACTAGTTGGGGTTTAAACACCATAGAAAAAAATGTTCTAATTGCTAGTCTATGGCCTAATATTCAACAAAAGACTTGATCCAAGGTGCCAACTGTTGCAAATAAACTAAAGTTCATCATTCCCCACATTCATGTCCCACCCCAAGAATTGTACCCCGTATTTGCTCAATTGTTTTTCAGTTGCGACACTTCCTTCTCGGGCTTTAGTAACAAGCTAGATAGGAAGTCGCACAACCCTTTATGTAATGTCCAACGCACCAAAGAACAATTCCAAGCAAACTTTCACCTCGAGAGAATTCTCATAGGCTTGAAAGCGCTCTCCCTCAACAATAAATAATTCTTCCCAAGCACAAGGCTAAGTAATGACAATAAGTTACAAAAAAATATGTATTCCCTAACAAAGGAAGTTTGTCTGAATGATTCTAAAATGAGTGATAATCCCCTGCATTACACTGAGGCCAACAATATATATTGCATTCCTTGAAATCGATTCCTGTCACCTTCATAAGTATCTTTATCCACTTGGTGACTCATTCCCTACCCTTGCGAACTTAGGATAAATACATATCCATAAATTAAACTTTGAGAAATATGAATAAAACATTCCCTTGACTTAAGCTCTCCCTTTTTCCTTTTCTATGGAGTTTATACCTCCCTCTTTTTTCATTTGAGTTGAGTTCAATGCACATTGATGTGATTATAATAAAAATATTGAGGGTGATTACATTTACAATACATATGCATTGGCCTTTTCCATCCATGCTCACTAGCCTTAAAACAAAAAGTATATACAAAGGCTTTCTCGCCTAAAAAATACACACTTGATCTCGTGCACACAAAATTCTGAGAGGTGTGCATTCTTCCTTTGGTTCTCCATCTTGGTACACTTACACAGGTGTATCCTACACTATAAAATGTGATCGCTCTTTCTTTAATGCACAATCCTCATGCAATCACCAAACTATGGGATGTGCACACAAAATTGAAATCAAGAATTGATACCAACAACTCACAAGATTATACATATGTGTGTGTGTGTGTGTGTGTGTGTGTGTGTGTGTAATTAAGGTTCGGACTAGGGGTATTGCATTTCCCTTCCCCTTATTTATGCAATGTTCTTAGTGCATTACATACACATTTACAACCAAAACATTCACGAGTCTTTAAAAAGATGAAAATACTCTCACCTCATAGCATCCTCATGTTCCTAGGTTGCATCCTCGGGACCGTAAGAAGTCCACTGGACCTTTGCCAGTCCTACTATGCAATTCCAGAGTGTATTGACATTCTGATCCAATATGAACACTGGTTGAACTAGGAAGTTTCCCTCTTGGTCTACATGAATCACATTATAATCAATGACATGATATGCATCAGATACATACTTTTTAAGAAAGAAAAAATGGAATACATTATGAATACTCAATGATTCTGGTAGATCCAACATATATTTGACCAGACCAATGCTTTGTGGAATTTTGAATGGCCGACAATATCATGTTGCTAACTTAGAGAAGTTCCCCAACTTCAGGGGACTTCATCTTTCTTTTACTTTTAGGAATGCATGGTCACCAACTTTAAATTCTCTAGAATTTTGACATTTATATGCGCATTGTTTCTCTCTGTCTTGGGAAGCTTTTAAACTTTGATTTATTTTTACCATATTCTCTTCCATTTCTTAGATTAGATCTAGCCCAATCACTATGTGATCTGTTGTGTTATCCCAACTCTCAAGTGTGTCTCACCTTCTACCATACATTTCTTCAATTGGACTAATTTTTAAAGATGCTGGATGCCATTGTTGTAAGAAAACTCTACGAAATGCAAGTATTCTTCTCATTTTGATGGTTTATCCATCACATACATCCTTAACATATATTCTATTACTTGATTTACCCTCTCTCTTTTTCCATCAGATTTTGGGTGATATGTCATGCTAAAGTTTATACTTGTCCCAATTCCCTTTAATAATTCCTTCCAAAATTTTGAAGTAAACTTAGGATCTATATCAGGCATGATTGTCTTAGGCACACAATATAATTTAGCAATCTCTCATGTATATATTCTCAATATTAGTTGTCTTGTAAATTGAATTCACTTGAATGAAATGGGAAGCTTTGTAAGCTTATCCACTACCACCATAATAGAATCATGTTGTTTGACTGATCTAGGAATCTTAGTTATAAAATCCATCATTATAACATCCCACTTTCACTCAGGAATGGGAAAATGATGTAACAAACAAATTGGATGTCTATGCTCAATATTGACCTTTTGAGAGTCAAGGCATATATAAATAAAATAAGCAACCTCATTTTGCATGCTTGGCCAATAATACTGCTACTGTCTTTAGATAACCAGAGTGCCCGACATAAGGCAAATTATGCAATTCCTTCAGTATTATATTTTTAAGATCTCGTGATTCAAGAACATAAACTTTTTGACTACACATGAGCTTTCTATCTTATTTAATCTCATATTCTTCAAGTTTCTACTACAAAATACCTTGTTGTAAATTTTCTCTTAATTCCTTATAGTGCTTATTTCACTTTGTCGCTTCTATGATTCTGTCTCTCAAATATTTCTAGTACATGTGAATGGTTGTAAAATTCTTCTCATGCACTCTCCTATTGAGTGCATCAACCACCTTATTCTCTTTACTATTTATATGCTTTATATCAAAGTCATACTCACTTAGGAATTATAACCAACTTTTTTGTCTGACATTTAAATTTGGTTGTCCAAACAAATATTTGAGACCACAATGGTATGTTCTTAGCTCAAATATTTTACCCATGAGATAATATATCCACATATTCAAGTCATTCCCTATAAGTGTCAATTCTAAATCATGAGTAGCATAGAGTCTCTCATGCTCTTTTAAATTTCTTGATTCATAGCATACATCATGTCCATTCGGAATAACGATTCCTTTGAGACCTTCCATGCATATGTGCACACAAAAAATTCTTCATCTAGATTTGCAATCCTTAGTATTTATGCACTAGTGAGATAAATTCTCAAGTGCTAAAAACTTCTTGCACAATCGAGAGTCCATTCAAATCGCACACCTTTCTTCTGTAGGGATCTGATTGAATGCAAAATATGTTAGAAGCCTTAAATAAAACTTTTTCAATAACTCACAAGTCCCATAAAGGATCTTACTTCTTCAACATTTCTTGGTGTTGGCCATTTCTTAATGACTTTTATCATTTCTAGGTCCACAACAATTCCTTATTCTGAAATGATATGAACCAAATAATGAATATGTTGCTAGTAAAATGAGCATTTGTGCAAATTTCAATAAAGTCGATGCTCCCTCAACATATTCAAGTCAATATTCAAGTGTTTATCTTGTTCTTATTCATATTTAGAGTAAATAAGGATGTCATCCAAAAATACAACGAGGAACTTATCCAATTATTCTCTAAAAACTCCATCCATTAAACACATAAAGGTAGCTAGTGCATTCAACAACTCAAATGGTACCACCGTAAAATAATAAATAACATTCGTTGTTATTAAGGATATATATCTATATGGATATCAGTCGCAACCCACCTCTTCCATCTATCTCACATACAACTTTCATCTTGAAAGTTATATTTTTCATTTTGACAATTTGTTTTACAGTTTTTCGAGTCCCAAACTTTCGAGGCCATTTTGAGGCCCTAAACAACATTTTTTTGGACTTTTGGGGGGGGCACGGTTAAACAAATACATGCCTTGACACCTAATGGAAATTATACTTCTCAAATAGACCTTTTATACGACGTATCGAACTCCCAAAATGAAGATCACATGCAAAAGTTATGACCTCAGGAAGTTGATGTACCAACTTATCCCAATGGGGCCCACATGAATTTTGACACTTCATATCCTAGGGTTAGGATTTTTGATGTCTAGGTTTTTGGCACTCATGTTTGATGTAAAAAGGCCTTTGAAGCCTCATTATACTCATCTTCTTGCGAATGACTGTGACCATCACATCTCTTCTCAAATATAAGCCACCACCATTCTAGCAAGGTTGTTTTAATCTGTATTTTACAGTTTTGAGCATATTTCTTTATTGAATAGAAACCCATATTTATTGTATCTCTGTTATTGATCATTTTATCTCTTTTTTAGCAATATATATCTATATTTATTTCATTATTCTCATAAAATATGGATCAATGGTATCAGAGAAGTATGCTCCTTATCGTTCTTAGTGCATGTCCCCTATGAGGTTAGGGTACAATGTGTTGGCTCTGAAGATTATTTCTCTTGAAGAAAACATCTATCGCATGCCCAAGTGACCTTCTATGGAGGGATAAAATAAGGATCATGTGACATAATATCCTTTTAAATTGTTTCTCAAGGAAGCCCTCGCGCAACAGTGGAACAAGATGATGGATAGTTTTGCGTAAATCCTTTGAAGAATACTAGCATGATACACATCTTCATTGAGCAGAGGCACCACTCCCTTAAATGTAAAAATCAAATTTGATATTCCTAAATTTGAGTTTCAGATAGACGCAGATGTTGTAGACAATTTTTTTTATCATGTAGAAGGGCATTTTTATGTCCATAACTTTTCTGATCGAGAAAAGATTGCATTTGCACTCCTAAAATTCATCTCCCATATCAAAGATTGGTGGGATACTTTCTGTGAGCAAAAGGAAACATAGGAACCCTCATTATTTATAGTTGCACTCACCTGATATTCCTTCAGGGATGTTATTAAGGAACAATACTACCCTATTGGAAGTTATGATGACTTGTATACAATATGGACCACACTGCAGCAGGAAAACGACCAAACAGTTATGGAATTCACAAGTATCTTCCATACCTTGCGCACCAAGATGGGTATCAAAATTTCTGAGCAAAATCTGGTGCTCAAGTACCATGAAATTCTTCATATGTACATCCAAATAGAAATAGATTTTCTTGACATCTCATCCTTGGGTGCAACCTATCGATATCCTGTCAAAATAGAGAAGAAGCTTAAATGAAATATGCGACATCTTGGGTCTGGGAACCCGTCATAGAAGAAGCAAGGCAATGGAATTTAAATCCCTAAAAAAAAGGGCAGAGAAAATATGGAAAGTCACAGGACAACCAGTCTAAGCTGTAAACAAATAGGGATAATGGAAAGACAAAGAAAGACACTAGGGAGTGGTGTGACTTCCTGTAATGTCTCCCACCTCTTAGAGAGGTAATGAGGAGACTCAGTGGCCTGGGCACCCCCACTAGGTCATAGTCTCACACTGAAGGGGGGGAAAGTCAAAGTTTAAAGGAATTTATATTTTAAGTTGACAGAAAGGAAAGGGAAGGAGTAAGATAACTCAACAAAAGAATAGAAGGAATTTAACCACAGGAGTTAACCTAAATCACATGAGAATTAGAAGGAAAAGTATAAGTGAAGTGGGGTGCACCTATTACTCATTACGGTTTTGGATTAGCATTTGATAATGCTCTAGAGCATTCAGTTTGGGGATTTTTATGTACAAACCCTTGTGAAAACAACTTCGGTGGTGAAATATCCACTCACCTTGTTCCCACAACTTGGTCTGGGGATGAAAGACTCCACCGGTATTCGAGTCACCGGTTGATTTTATCGAGGAGGTTCGATCCAGCTTATCATGAGGGCCTAGGGACATTTCGATAGTTGGGTTTTGTTTGCAAAGGAAAGACCATCAGTTTGAGGGATATTATGGAGGGTTATCATCATTTCTATATTGGTTCAGTTAGGACGTCAGCGGAGCCATAGGTGACGTCCTGTAATTCAGTAAACATCAGATCTAAGGAGATCTACTTGAGATCTGAACTAAAACTTCTCCCATGAGATTCTCATAGCGATCTATATATTCTTGGAGAGTTTGAGCATTTGGAGGCCTCGTTCATCGGGGCCGAACCGACTAGAGTTTGAGTCATCTGAGTGATGGGGCACACCATTCAGTGAAAAATTCAAATCACGAGTGAGAGTGGTTAGAATTTGGACATCACGGGTTTCACTTATAGTTTCGATCTATCATTTGGCATATTTCGAGAAGATTGGACACTTTTGGTAGCGGTGAGGGAAATTATTGAGGATTGACATTCACAACGCGGCGTGGCACTTTCCGGCTTGGAGGTTGAGCATTAGTGTGGCTCAGATCTGCTTGATTTAGTCTTCGTTGTATATCCAGCCTTTGGAGGCCTATTTTGGATTGTCAGGAGCATTTTATAACAGCTCAAATCTATTGCTTGTATGACCATCGAGGTTTATGCTAGATGTCGGGTCATCTATTGTATGATCTTACATTACTCATAATAAAAGGTCGGATCTTTGCTTGTGCTTCTACATCTTGAATATATTGTGATCTCCATGTGTTGATGAATCTTTGTATGCACTTAATAACTTTCAGTCATCTAGTGGGGCACACCATTCAGTGAAGAATTCAGATCTACGGGGTTTGAGAGTGGATTTGGGAATTTGGACATCTGGGTTTTCCTTATAGTTTCCCGATCTATCATTTGGCATATTTCTCGAGAAGATTGGACACTTTTGGTAGCAGGGCAGAATTATTGAGGGATTCAGCATTCTAGCACGACGTGGCACTTTCCAGCTTGGAGGTTGAGCATTAGTGTGGCTCAGATCTGCTTGATTTAGTCTTCATTGTATATCCAGCCTTTGGAGGCCTATTTTGGATTGTCAGGAGCATTTTATAACAGCTCAAATCTATTGCTTGTATGACCATCTGAGGTTTATGCTAGATCGGGCATCTATTGTATTGATCTTACATTGCTCATAATAAAAAGGTCAGATCTTTGCTTGTGCTTCTACATCTTGAATATATTGTGATCTCCATGTGTTGATGAATCTTGTATGCACTTAATAACTCAATAAATTAGTAGTAGTTAGTGATTCCAAAGAAAGAATTTGGCTTGGGATCATTACAGTGGTATCAAAGCCTTGATCCTCCAAACCTGTGGAGAGATCGGTGCATGCAGAAGTATAGGGGAATTGTTATGGGTCGGAGGAAGAAAAACAACAGTGAAATAGAGGGAGAAATGGAAGGTTTAGGAGACGACCATGAGCCTCAGGGCTTGGCTCTCTTAGTAACTAAATTTGATAAGTTCCAACAAAACATGAACTGCGTAGAAAGCACAACTGTCTGACAGTTGGATGAGTATCAGCAAACCAACAGAAGGGGACAGGCCGAAATCTTTGAAACCTTGAAGAAAGTTAATGAGAATCTATAGAAAATGAACGAGAACCAAACTAGGATAACTAACCTTCTGATGCAAGTAACCCATCGAGGAAAAGATCCTGATACATATGGGAATAAGGAGGCTGGAGGGTCTGGTGGAACCCATGAGGAAGACAGATATAACCCAGAGAAAGCTCCAGGATCCTAAGGAAGTCTTGGAGGTGGCACATTCCATGGGCATATGGGTAGCAGGACAAATCATAGGCCACATGTGCAAGTGTTCACAGATGAACCGCTAGGCCAACACTCAGGTGGCAGAGCCAACCCCAAACCATACATTCCCACATTTACAGATGAGCAAGAGCAGCATGAATAGGTTGAATATTTTGTGGCACAATTAGCTAGGAGTACAGCTTGGATATGAAAGTTCAAAGACAGATGTCCCTAGACCAATATTGTCAACTCAGGTTCAGAAACTAGCCTAGGACAAACCACAGGGGCAGTTTTGAGTTTGAGCGAAGGGCAGGTAAGATAGAGATTCCATACTTTAATGGTACGACTAAGATGACAACACAAGCATGGGTGCAGAAGATGGATACTTACCTGCAGCTTAACCCCATGAGAGAGATGGAGGCCATCAAGTTTGCCACTATGTACTTGGATG
>SNQJ01S0032279.1:49652-86278 GCA_010110895.2 Picea sitchensis
TACATCTTGAATATATTATGATCTCCATGTGTTGATGAATCTTGTATGCACTTAATAACTCAATAAATTAGTAGTAGTTAGTGATTCCAAGAAATAATTTGGCTTGGGATCATTACACTTCCATAAGATATACTAGCATAACATTGTTGATTTCCTCTCAAAGAAGTCATTGGTGGCAGAGGTGAAATCCTATGAATCATATGTGGGTTCTGAATTAGAGTTATAACCATAAAAGGGGAGGCAATTATTGACATGTATCCTAGTGCCACCATTTATACCACCAAGATAAAACCCAGTGAACCTGATGAGTTAGAAGAAGGTCAGTGCCTCTTTCATTCATATATGTGGGTGAAGGGTACTCTATTACACTTTATTGTTGATAGTGGTAGCCAGAAGAACCTCATATCAGCAAAGGTATTCAGGTAACTAGCCCTACCAACAATATCACACCCACAACCATACACCATCAGATGGATATGCCAAGGAAAGGGTCTTTGCGTCAAAAACAAATGTCGCATATATTGCGACATCAAACCCTTCAAAGATGAGGTATTATATGATGTTTCTCCCCTTGAGATTTGTGATGTTCTTTTGGTAAAACCTTATTTATGGAAACACCATGTTGTATATGATTCTAGGCCTTGCAATGTTATTATTTATTTGGAAAGGAATATTTACAGGATACTAGAGGTAGTCCCACCTATTTCCACTAGAGTAAGTCATCTTATACTCACCCACTAGGGTACATATACACTGTTATTTCAAGAATTCAATTGATTTGACCCCCAATACACTGCTACCTAATGGACCAGGCTATTTCCACTTTGTGTTAGAAAACAAGGAGATCAAGCGTTAGATTAAAGAACTTCTCCAAAAGGGTAACAAATGGCATAGCTCATCACTATGTGGAGGAATCCCAATCGTGCTTATGCAGAACAAAGACGATATTGATTATTGGGGCCTAATTAAAATCAGAGTTAGGAACCGGTACCTGATTCCATGAATCGACAATCTCCAGACCAACTCAAGGGGGGAGAAATACATCAATAATATTGATCTAAAGTTTATATACCATAAGCTCACAATATATAAGACATATGTATTGAAAAATTCCTTCAATTCTAAATAAGGTATTTTTGAATGGTTGGTCATGCCCCTTGGTTTGATGAATGCCCCAACAATGTTCATGAGGATAATTGACGATATCTTATGGCCTTTCACCAAATCATTTTTGGTTGTGTATCTAGATGAAATCCTCATCTCCAATGGCAATTGGGAGAAATGCTTACAATATATTCAACATGTTTTGCACACTCTTCAATAGCACAAGCTATATGAAAATTTGGAAAAATTATCCTTTGGTATGGACATTGTCCAATAACTAGGATACATTCTTGATGGGAATGGGGTGCATGTGGATCCAACCAAGATCTAGGTCATTTCTTACTGGCTAGCCCCAACTAGACTGACTGAGATTCAGATATTTTTAGGCCATGTGAATTTCTATCATAGGTTTGTGTTTGGGTTCTCCCATATTGCAAGGGCCCTCAACAAGGTAACTAGGGGTGGTGGTAAGGAAAGGTTTGTGTGGGGTTTGTCACAACAAAAAGTGTTCGAATATTTGAAGAAACACTTTTTCTCAACCCTAGTGCTCTCATTCCCAAACCTACAACATCCCTTTGAGATTGAGACAAATTCTTTAAACTATGTTGTGGGCGCAATTCTCAATCAACATAGACAACCTGTGGCCTACAATAGTGAGACACTATCATTTTTTGTCCATAAGTATCCTACTTATGACAAATAAATGTACTCCATTGTGTAATCCTGCCACTGGTGAATGCATTACATTCTTTGGAAGGACACAATCATCCACACTGATTGTAATTCACTGCAGTTCATGCTGACACATGGAAAATTGTAGAATGGCTGCCATCATAAGTGGTGCACATAATTGAAGTAGTTCCATATCACCATCAAGTATAATATAGGAAGAACCAACTCCATCATTGATTTCCTCAGCTTCCCTCTAGTTGTAGCACTCACCATGGTAATAAACTCCTATGGCCATGAGACCTACAAATGGCCCCAACTCTATCAGAGTGATCCTGCCTTCACCGTCACCTACCAGATGTTGGGCGCAAAAAAAAAATTCATTGTTTTCCATCTTCAGGATGGGTTTTTATTCCATCTGGTCCATCTCTGTTTTCCATCAAGTGAGCACAAAAAGACTATTTAGGAACCCCACTATAGTTGAGTGGTAGGACACTTCAACAGAGAAAGCATAGTGGACCATTGTTGCAATAATTTTTCTATTGGCTGAAACTTTGAAAGTTTGTCAGCAAGTATATCACATCCTACACTAACTTTTCCATTGTCGAAACAAACATTAAGAAACAAGGCAAGTAGACCCCTCTTACTACTCCTAAAATTCCCTGGGAATCCATATCGATCGACTGCATGGTGGGCCTTCCATCAACCAAGTGGGGAAATTATTGTGTTTTTCTCGTAGTTGATTGTTTTTCTAAACTGGCGATTATGGCTGCTTGCTAGAACAAAATCATAGTAAATTCCATTGCCAAGCTCATTTTCGAACAAGTGTGGGGACATTTTGGGATACCACAAACCATAATCTCATATCAAGGAAGTTGGTTCCTAAACACATTATGTTTGAGCCTCTGGTCAGTGCTAGGCATTAAGCTCACAAAATCAACTACCTTCCACCCCTAGAGGGATGACAAAAACAAGGTCATCAACTAGATGATCGTGCATATATTGCACATGTACAATTTTAAGAATCCATACACATGGGATGAGATTCCTCCCTAGCTTTATCAAAACTATAAAATATCCATACATAGCTCAACTGACCACATCCCCTTTTAGGTGGGGTTGAGATTTCAACCATTGGGTCCCATGGATGTTGTACTACCCCTTACGACCACCCAGGAAGATTAGTCCCATGATCAAACTGAAGCCAACCAAGATACCCAGTTCATTTAGTGCATCTAGCACATCTGCCAACAAGTTCAATATATTTTTCATAATTCCAATTCCAAGTACAAGAAGCATCGTGATCAACACTCAGTACGACTCAAGTTTTATGTGGGAGATAAAGTTTGGTTGCACTTGCAGAAAGAACGCCTTATAGGACATGATAGGAATATTTTTCCACTTCGTTATGGACCTAATACCATTACCAAGGTTGTGGGTAACAATTATTTTGATCTCAACATTCCCCCCTTCCTTGGCTTCCACCCAGTGTTTAATGTGGAACTTCTTCAACCATACTTTCCACCCTTATTGGACACCTCACAGATAATAAAACAATTGACACCAACATAGATCAATACTAACTGCATGGAACATACATCCAATGGATAGATCATGCAAACACAGGTGTAGGGCACTCGCCAACAGAAGCTTCAAATTTATTAGGTTGTCAAAGTGAGACAACTCATGCACCAAGCCAAGTGGCTCACACTGGGTCAAATTCATCAGAAATTTCTTCTTTTAATGGGGGAACTCAACACAATGTAAACCATTGCTTCCTAAGGAGGGAGGATTTATCCAAGTAGATATTGGCAGCCAACCACTTCTTCCTACTGACTCACATACAACTTTCATCTTGGCAGTTACAATTTTCACTTTCAATTTTTTTTTATAGGTTTTCGAGTCCCAAACTTCCTGGGCCATTCTGAGGCCCTAAACGACATATTTTTAGATTTTTTGGGGGAAATGTTAAATATGGAATGCCCTAACCCCCTATGAAATTTTTACTTCTTAGATAGAAATTTCCAACGAGGTATCAAATTCCCAAAACATATATTGTATGAAAACATTACGACCCCGAGAAGTTGATGTACGAACTTACCCCAACGGGGCCCACATGACTTTTGGTGCTTCATATTCTTGGGTTAGGTTTTTGAATCTCTAGGGTTTTCACATTCATGTTTGATGTAAAAATACCTTTAGATCCTCATTATACTCATCGTCTTGTGAATGAGCACGGTCATCATATATCTTCTCAGAGATAATCCACCACCGTTCTAGCAAGCTTGTTTCAGTCTGCATTTTATAGTTTCAACATATTTATTTATTGAATAGAAGCCAACTTTTATTGTATCTCTGTTATTTTTCAGTGTATCTCTTTGTTGATAATATATATCTATATTTATTATGTTCTACTCATAAAATCCATATCATAAGTCTTGTTGATTTATTCCTCTTTTATTCTCACTTGGTTATATCTAGACTCGAGATCAATCTTTGAAAATATTTGTGTTCCATGCAACTGATCAAAGAGGTCATCTATCCTTGGAAAATGATACTTTTTATTCATTTTTACCTAGTTCAAATTCCTAAAGGAAATACAAAGTCTCACCATAAAATCCTTCTTCTTTACGAAAAATATTGGCACATACCAATGAGACACACTTGGGTGTATATACCCCTTCTTCAGAAGGTCTTCAAATTTCATATGCAACTCCTTTAGTTCTCACGTACTCATCCTATAAGGAGTCTTGGTTACAGGTGTTTCTCTGAGAGTCAAATTTATAGAGAAATAAATATCTCTTTCCGAAGGAAATCTCGGTATGTCTTTAGAGACAAATTCCTCAAACTCTTTCAGTACTGCATAATCTTCAACACTTGGCACTTTATCCTTAGGTGTCTCTTCCATGTGCGTTGCAAATACTTGACATCCTTTCCTGTAGTTTTTATTCAATTGCAAGGATGAAATTTCTCTGATAGTCATATCTTATGGAACACCTTGGACTATTCTCAAATTTCATTTCTCATCCAGGAAAGTAAATGCCTTTTTAGAACAATATAGCACAAGATGACATTGGTCCAACCAATCTATGCCAATTAGGTGATCATACGAGCCCAAAGGTATCATAGTAAAATCAAATTTTGTGTGTATTACATTCATTTCCATTGGAAATGCCTTGACCATCTCATTAATTTTCCTTTCTTCCCCTGTAGCTAGCTACACCAACCAATGTTTTCCAAGTTTTCTTCTAAACAATTTGAATCTTTCCACCATTTTAGGATCTAGATAACTATGACTATATCTTGAGTCAATTACAATAGAAATGGGTCGATAATTAATCTTACCTTCCACCTCTATCATGTGCAAATGAAACTCATATTGCTTATTGTCTAGGGTTGCATAAACTCTAGGTACACTTCTACCCATGTCTTCAACTATCTAATGTCATCGTCCACTATGCACAGTCCTCGTTTTTTCACCTCTTTCAAGGAAATCTCTAAACATATTGTTTTTGTTGCAACCCAAACACTCCATTGGTTGTTTCCTTAGCCTGGTTTCCATTTCCTAAGTCATTTTGGGAACCTTGAATGTTGTTTGTCCTTGCAAAATATTTCTTAATGGTGGGGACCTGATCCCCCTCTTCCTTTGTTCCATGTTGCTTTTCATCTTGTATTTCCAATACTTTTGGAAAGTTGGTCTTCCCCTTTGTTGATCATGGAGACATTTATCTCTCCTTATGGTTTCTTCCAATGTCTTTGGATCACGATATAGTATCTTATCACTAATAAATGATGGTATCCACTCATGTACCTTCGAATATTCACTTGAAAATCCTTGATAGAAAGGAATATATTTCATCATCTCTAATAATATCCTTTCTTACTCGTCTATGGTCATTCTCTAAAGACTAAGTTAAAAGAAATCCTTCATTTTCCTATCATAATAGCACTTGGTTAAATATTTATTTTCAAAATATCACTTGAATTCACTCCAAGTAACCTTCTTCTCAACAATGTGTTGCATTTGCACATACTGATTCCACCAAATTCATGCTTTCCCCTTGAGGTGATAAATGGAAATTCTCCCTTCTGCCTGTGAGGAGAAATTATTTTGTTGGAAGTATTTCCTCATACCCGACAACCATTTCTCTTCATCCTCATCTGATTGAGGTGGATATCGGTGGCCACCCACCTTTTCCAACTTACTCAAACTAGTTTTCTGGCAATTTTGGTAATTTACTATTTTTAGTAGTTTTTAACTTTCGGGGCCATTTTGAGGGCCTAAATGAAGGTTTTTTGGGATCAATATTCTGAATGATAGTTGAAAGATGTTATTGGGTCCCAAAAATGAATTTCCTAGATGATACCTTTCCAACGAGCTATCGTGTGCCCCAAATGGAGATTGTATGCCAAAGTTACGCCCCGAGGAAGTTGATACACCAAACTACCGAACACAAACTATTGGCTTTTCATCTTCCGGGTTTAGGGTTTTGGATTTTGTTTATGATAAAAAAGAATTTGGAGCCTCATTGTAAAATCATCTTCTTACGTATGCAAGTAGCCATCACATTTCTTCTCAGAGATAAGTTGCCACCATTCTACCGAGTCTTTCAGTTTTCATTTTATAGTCTTTGTACATTTTCGCTCATTAATAGAAAATTGTGTATTACTGTATCTTTTTGTTAATGGTTTCATCTCTGATACATTTTTTTTATACTATTGAATATCTAAGATATCTTGGTACATTTATTTATTATATCTCTGCTCTCATTTTTTGTCGAAAATAATCTGGATCAGTTGTATCAGAGTAGGTTGCTCTTGATCATTTTATCAGTGCATGTCACCGACGAGGTCCAAGTATAGCAAGTTGGGTCTCGAAGTTGTCTCTATTGAAGACAATTTCTCTCGCACACCCAATAAACCTTGCATGGTGGAAGAAAAGAAAAACGATAGAGCAGATGATTCTATTGCACGGATCCGAAACACTTAGTCACACACTCATCAGTA
This sequence comes from Picea sitchensis, assembly GCA_010110895.2. Taxonomy (NCBI): domain Eukaryota; kingdom Viridiplantae; phylum Streptophyta; class Pinopsida; order Pinales; family Pinaceae; genus Picea; species Picea sitchensis. The sequence goes on from SNQJ01S0032279.1 coordinate 56,433, forward strand.
ATTAAGTGATGCATGAGAAACAACTGTAACATAAACATACCTCGACATACTAAGGTGCAAGAGTGTTCTCAATTAAATCACTACGAAAGAGAAATCAGTTCTAAGAAAATCATGCATCCATATAATCAAGCGCAAGAGTAAATGTCAACCTTATTTCTTGGCACTAAGGTAATCATTTGAATCTTAACTGGGGCAATATCTATGATGTCTAACAATCAACCATTCATTTATCCTTCATATATACATCAAAAATTCAAAATGAAAGAAATAATGACTTTATTTTGGAAGGCACGAGGGAGTACATTAATAATCAATCATTCTTCAATAATATTTAAAGTTGACCAAGTTCTAATCCAATTAGGCACCTCATAATTCATTGGCGCAAAGAAACTAGTTATTAATCACACATTAACAAATTTAAAGGCAGAAGTAAAAGTGTTGAATCAACATACATCACATAGATAATTTAATTCACGCAAGACATCTAATATCTACGTCAAGCACTCTTGTTACATCACAATTGGATGCACGCAAGAAGGCTATCATCTAGTACCACTTTCCTTCGTTACGTTTCCATATGTGCATAAGAATAAATGCTAATATTATTCACTTCTTCCATCTTTAATTAAGGGCAAAGAGAAAGGGGATAATACATACAGAGAAAAGAATCAAGCATTGCATTTCAGTCTAACCTCAAGTAGCTCGGCTATTCATTTTCATGCTAGAGTTTTCTCCTAAGTGTAGGTAAGGAGAGCTACGCCTTCACATGTGAATCCAAAAATTTATGTGGTGGTTAGATCCCATTATCTTAATACTATAAGGTTTGGAGGTTCATCTCAAGATGAATTTCGTCTTGGTAATTGATCTTCAAACTTCTTAAAGCAATTCAATTTTGGTGTTCGAACAGTGAGGTTCAATAAAAATTAAAAGTGAATAATCACATTGCACTACTAAGTTAGTAATTGACTTCCAGCAAGGGCACAATGAGTATTATAATGAAGTTGAGCTGATGCACAAAATCCTAACTTAAAATCCTTAGCCAAAAATCCTTAAGATTGTCAGTACCTCAATGGAGGCCAATGGAAAGGGCCATTTTCATTACATATAGAAATAAGGGGCCACAAGGGAGGTTGAGATTAGAAATCCTTTATATAAAAAGGCACAACACCTTTTTAAATTTTTCCTAAAAACCTTTAGTAACTGACTAAATTTTTACACAACTAACCACCATAATTTTTAACTTTAAACTTTCCATGACACAGGTTTGACCCTCGATCTCGAGGGGAAGGGCACAAGGAGAGAATAATTCATTGTTAGATCAGGAATAACGTTGAGCAAGGGGGCGGTAATTTTGTTGCGTAAAACACTGATAATAATCGCAAATTCGGTTGGGCAAGGTGTGTATTCTACTGGGCAATAAAAGACGTGATTAAAATGTTTATTCTTTGCATCGAGGGAGCTATCCACCGTGAGGGTAAGCCGTTCCTTGAAAGAACCCATTTCAAAAAGAATGAAATACAGAGTGAAAACAAGAAAAAGAAACCCCATCCCACTGAAATCAGGTGTTCCTTCCTTTGTTAACCAGATGGAAAAGTTGCAAATATCATGGCCTCAACAAGCGAATCGATAGGTTTCCTTCATTGATAAAAGCCACCAACTTCCATTTTAAAAGAAGCTCGAGGGTAAATGACTTCAACAGGCAGTTCCACTCGGAAAAAAAATCTTCACGCAAACTCAGGAAACATGTGGAGAACAAGGTGAAGTGTGGGCTTCCTTCCCACGAACTGGGCATGAAATCACATCCAGCATGAGGTGAGAGGGAAATATACATAGGAAGGACTAAATAAAGGGCCACGTTGGTGAGGGAAATCACTTTCAATGGTTAAGTTACAATCTGCTCCGCCTGTCATACCAAAATTGGGGAATCTACTCACCTAGAGATGTGCAAACCACTAACCACGATATAGCCGAGTCAACAAGAATGATCCCAAGTGATAGCCAATGAAGGGAGCTCTGTGGGAAGTGTTTGGCCTTTGGAAAATATGTGCAGAGCACAAGGATAACACCTTACACAGACAGAAAGAGTAAGGCGAGTTTAAGGCAACCAAGAAGGACAACAAGGACAATGCATGGCTCTCTTACACACAAACGCAGAGAAGGTGGGGACCTAATTCACCTGGGTTCCTCCACGTGCCAAGCACAATTACTCGGCGATAGTTTTCCCAACGGAGTGGTTTAATCCTAAAACTGCGAGTGTTAACCGTTCTTCTAGAATGCCCATTACACCCAAAAAAATAATCTAGAGAGGTAGTTTACTCAACCTCAAGTTAAGGAGATTCATTGTTTTATTTATTTTTGGGTCTTCGTCACCACGCCAAAGATAGTATACTTAGAGACCAGTTTAGGTAGAAGGATATCTTGGTCCAGCTTGAGCACAAGAAGAAGGGCAGGGATTGGTGGAGTTGTAAAGGTGTTGCAGGCCCGAGAGAGAGAAGCATGGGCGACAAGGTAAGGGTTGTAAGGCTTATCCGTTGCGAAAGAAAATTTTAGGTTGTCGAACAGGAGGTAGGGAGGGTGCAGAAGCAAGTATAAGAATTTGTTCCGTAACACAAATTGTTAGAACAATCTTCCTTGAAGAACGAACAAGATTGCCACGGTCCAAGTCATCTCCTACACTACAATACTTTAGGCAACAATTATGAATAAAAAAAAAAATTAAAATAAAATTTAAGCTTGGCATTCACTACATCCCATGTCAACTTTTAAATTCTAGATATTTTCCGACAGAGTTTCTCACGCTTAAGGGAACAATACAAAAATAATTATAGTTATTATACCAGGGTTAGGAACATCATAAATCCATGGATGTCTACACAAGTACAACCTTTCTAGAAATAAACTATAATTTAAAATTGGAATATGAATTGTGATCTATTAGAGATAAATTATACAATATCGAGACCAATGAAGAAGATTTTGTGGATGTCCATGGCACTTTCTCTTCTTCCTATCTCTCACCTGCTAACCATTGAGACTACATCGGTGCCTCCCAGCCAATGCTAGGGTTTCTCTTCTCCCCCCTTATCCCCCCGAGCCACAAAGGGGCCACGCACCCAAACCAAAGAAAAATCTAGCACCCATCCCACCTCGCAAGGTTGAGCTACCACTCTCCTTTCGAGTTGGGTATCCCAACTGCATAACCTTGCACCTAACAGACGTGATCCATACTCCTCCTTCGCCATCCTTTTTAGATTTTTTTCTTAGTGATTAGTTTCTCAAACCCTCTTTAGATTCTTTTTATTAAATTTAATTAGGATAAACCTCCCTCGTACACATGTCACTCGATCCCTTAGTTGCACCAGAAAATCAATTTATTAATTAATTAAATTTTTCTATTTCCCTCACCCACCTAAAAGCGTTCATAAAAACGCTCCTTAGTGTTCCTTTATTCTATTACATTTCTTAAATGACTGACATCATTCTTAAAACCTAGTTGAGTTCACAATTAGAAGGTTCCAAATACTAGATTCCCTACTATGTTAGACATTCCCCTTTTCATTAAGTTTCCCCTTTTCTTCTTAGTTTCGATTTAGCATGTTTGGATATAAACAACAATTTACCCTTTTAATAATTTATTTTTCATTAAAATTTTACTTTAATTATTAATATTTGAATTTTCTTTACCCCCCTTCTTATTATAAGTCCATATAGTTTTTTTTTTCACATGTTCTACTTAGACCTAGGTTTTAAATTCACTATGTTGGTGACAATTTTTAAGGGAAAAATAGTTATTAAACTTTACTCATACCATCATTCATTTTAAGGCCGAACAGGTCCTAAGGAGGCATAGTTTTTTAGGTACTAGGTTTATTAACTTACGAGAGTTAAAAATCGCGAGGTGCCCTTCAAGATGCACTACGTGCTCCAAGGGTGCCACTCGCTTGCATTCCGGTTTTAATTGTGCGACATGCCCTTCAATACACACTACGTGCTCCAAGGGTGCCACTCACCTTTTGACTTATTTTGGTAGACGTCAAACCTTTGCAGTGAATACTTCGTCAGGTGACCTTGTGGGAGACTAAGGGAATTTAAGGAATAAGGACCCTGCCTTATTGCGTGCCCCTTAGAATCATCGTGAGTGACTTTCACAGTCTTCCCTCATGACATCATGGATCTCTCAAATTATGTAATCGTTAACCTACAATTCAAGCCACGGTGGGAGTGCTAGTAGGCTGTGGGAGGGATGCTACCACACCTCTCCCTCAATATATATGGTTGTCATGGGTGACCCATTTACTCCGAATGTGAATCTAGTTAGAAATCTATCGTCATCCTACATCCATCAACAAAACGTTTCAACGATAACAATCAACATCATAATATCTAGTCATATGTCACATAGGTAATTCAAAACATTCAAACCATAAACGTTCGCTCCCTGACTTGATATGAAGTCCATGGAGATCCATCGATGCCATCGACATCCTTAAACATTGCGCAAGAGCGGGATATTACATATAAACCTTCTAGATGCTCACTGAGACAGGTCTGGAGAACAATGAATTGCTTCTCTATAAAAAATTGAATACCTGCAAAATATCAAAAAAATAACAAATATCCCACTTGAATGAAAGACTACTACAAGTCCGTTATATTTCTTTGATGGTTACCCCTATGGAGTTTTGTGGACCTCTCCTTTCAAGTGATAATGTGGTATTTCCCCCTGCCCTTGATTTATCTTGGGGAATACCTAGTGTTTCAACTTTAATAAATTAATGAAAATAAATGGGCTTGGAAAAATGTTGCTTCACAGATGAAGAGCATCCCACTCTCTACAAATCCACCCATTAATGAGAAAATACAAACCATTGTGTGTTATAAACCCCATGCCAAAAATCTCACCCCACTCCATTTCACATGCACACATGACTTAGATAGGTTCCACTTGGGAAACACCTTGGACCTGGGAATGATTGAGCCAATAGGATTCCTTAAGACCCCTCCCACACCTAAATTTAACAAATTCTCTAACGTATTTGAGCATTTGTTTAGTTTGAAAAGGGGGGTTTGATGCACATATTCGGGTGGTTTGATTATTTGATGTGGATTACTTTTTATGATACTTGTGACTCATGGACCCTTGGATGTCATACTTGTTTTTCTTTGTAGGACATTTTTCGATGGATAGGTATTCATAAGGAGATGATTTGTTCAAACCTTCATGTGGGATTGAAACCCAAGGATGGATTGAAAGACCCCATTCTCGGGGCAAGATCGTGATGACCAACTTGCACAGTGAAAAAAGAGGAAGTTTCGTTTGGAAGCACTTAGACATGACCCTAGAATGGTTTTCCACCTCCTCTCACTTGGACGCTGGCCCTTGGAGGCCCAAAAGACACCTTCTTAGGCTATGATGTCACCTAGGGTTGTGTTTTGATGGAGACTTGATGGAGGAGATCCTTGAAGATGATGTTGTCATGTGTGGATAGGGATCAAGGTGGTTAGAGGCCTAGTGCCATGATTCTCTATCTCAATGTATCCTGGAGGAGGCCTAACTACACCCTAGGAGGGATGACATCACCCTCTTAGTGTATTTTTGTAAATAATTGATTTTATTTTTTATTTTAATGAGAAAATTACCATGTAGTCTCAAAACCATGAAAAGACACAACTGTTGGGTAATTAAGCCAAGATTTTCCATATAAATCTGGTTGGCTAAATTCATTTTTTCATCATAACTATCCTCACTTGGAGAGAGGACTGAAATTTTCTCCCTAAAGTGGTTATAGGCTGAAATTGCTAAGGTGCACTTGCTTGGAGGCTATTTTGGATGCATTTTTTATCATTTCTTGGTGAAATTTTGGCAAATCTAGGGTTTTTGTGGTTGATTTTTCTTGGTGAATTAAGTAAATCTTCAATTTTCATTTCATGATAAATGTTTATGGTATGTTTACTTGTTCATATTTAATATTATGAAATTGCTTTCTTGAAAATCCTAGGAGTATGAAACATAAGGCTCTTCTTTATTTCTCTTTGGTTTGCTAGTTTTTCCTAATAATATCTTGCCTAGACAAACTTCTAGAGCCCTAAAGTGCTAGTGCTTTAGAAGCTTTGTCTTGTTCTTATTGCATTCAATATATTTCAAGAGTCTAAGAATAGGAGAAATATCTAAAGTCTAGAGGTGCCTACACCCTAATTGAATCTTTTAAAATCTTGGTGCTTGAGGATTTAAGGTGCTACTTCTCAAGCTTCCACCTTGTTATCTCTTAGACAAGTATAATTATTTATTTTCTCCAGGTTATTGTGTTGATATAATTGACTCCATAATACCTAAAGAGCACTAGTTCTCACTTCTCTCTTTTTGAAGTATGGATCAAACACTCAAACACTATTCTCTTAAGCTATTACTAACTAAATCTATCACTAATTCAACCTAGATTGCTAAATTTCTTGTTGTTTTTATAAATGCTTTCTAAGGCCATCTAACTGTAGAAATTTTTCATGCATATTTTACTTTGTTTGTTAGCTAACCACTTCAAAAATTCCTTAAGACAATTGATTATCATTCTACTTAGTAAATGCTATCTTTTCACTCTATTTTCAAGCAATTTAGAAGAGCTTTTATAACAACTATTAAAATTCATTAATTGTTGTTGTAAACTTGTTCATTACTACATTTTTTATATCACATAACATATTTTCACTTGGATTACTGTTTCATGAATATTTACTATTTTCACTTGGATCACTGCCTCTTAAATCTTTACTATCATATTTGTACTTGAAACTACCATTATATGCTTTGTTTTCTTGTTATTCCTATTGAAGTGATAGTGATTGGATATCACATTGTTATGTCAATATATCTTACTTTCCTTTGGCTTTGGGAATTTTCACTTGGATTACTGTTTCATGAATATTTACTATTTTTACTTGGATCACTGCCTCTTAAATCTTTACTATCATATTTGTACTTGAAACTACCATTATATGCTTTGTTTTCTTGTTATTCCTATTGAAGTGATAGTGATTGGATATCAAATTGTTATGTCAATATATCTTACTTTCCTTTGGCTTTGGGAAAGTACACATTACGTGATAATATAGCCAATATATATTGTGCTCAACACTTGTCACATTCATAAGCCACCCTTAAAGGTAATTACATTTACAATATAGGTGCACTAACCTTTTGCATCCAAACTCACCATCCTTAAACCACAAAATATATAGAAACGCTCTCCGACATTAGAATACACACTTAATCCAATGTGTGTAAAAACTCGAACATGCTCATACTCTTCCTTTTGTGCCCCATCTTCACACACTTACACACATGAGCACTATACTATAAAATGTGCACGATCTTTCTTTGATGCACAATCATCTCACATGTGCACACAAAACTTAATCCAAGACTTGATACAAATAGCTCATATATATATATATATATATATATATAATAGAGGTTCAACCTAAAGGTATTACATAGAACCTTTGCAATTTCTGGTCTATTTTTTCTGAATAGAAAAATGATGGTCTGTCTACTGCCCATTGCAATGCTCCACCTCTACTACACACTTTCCCAAACTTCGATCTCTCTTCAATATGACTTGAGACGTATTTCCCTATCCAATGGACTCGGACATGGATTTGTAAGCACATCCCTCTCATGTCTACAACAATTCAACCTTTCTTTCCTTCAGCCAATCGTTCGTGAGCTCTGATTCAATCTGCTGGCTCAAATTGCTCAACCTTACTCTAATACCAATTGAGATAATGAAAGTGGACTAATACAACTAAAAATGTATGATAGGACACTCAAAACACAAGAAGATCAATCCAAATGAGAGCTATGGCTCTCAGAATCTGGCTACCTCTTTTAATGCACGAAACAAGTCTATTTGTACATGGTTACCTCTCCGGAAAGAGTTGGAGAAATATTTAGACAATGAAGGTTCTGAAAATGATTTACATATAACATATTGCTAACTTATACCTACTTCATTTATTGTTTATGGTTGGGAGATATTTAAGAGTAATTATAACATTTCAACAAAATATTATACTTTCATGCATTAAATCCGATATCATATATATGATTCCTTTCTGTGAATTATATTGGTGATAGAATCTTCACATCATAGGTTGTGGAATTACATCGTATAACTTGAGAACTCAATGGGGGTCTGGCATGGTGGCATTTTTTTCCATTGGGGGAAGCGCCAGATGAACTAATTTATATGAGAATAGTTCATATCGACAACACAATACATTGAAGTCACAAAAGAATAGTGTTAGATCCGAGGAATATGATTTTTCGCAAAGAAGTATGCATGGTCAACTTAGGGAGTCTAAGCAAATATTTTCGCAGTGAAGTTACAAATCACAATTGTTATGGAAGATTATTTCAGGATTAAGAGCATTAGAGCTCAAAAGCTTATAGCTAGGAATTTCTATACATGACAGTTATTACCAATGTATATCTACTGTGAAATGTTACAGCGGGAATGCAGTTTTTGGAGCGATTACTAGATATTATGTTTATAATGAGTTTGTTGGAAACGATATGTTTTAACTATTTCCCAGGCATCTGGCGATTCTTGATTGGTTCAAATTTAGTCATGGAGATTGCACAGTTAAGTATCTTGTTGTGAGTAGTTACAATATTTACAATGCACACTAGTGTCATAAAAGTGGAGTATGACAACATTCTCAGAGGATTCCCACACTACACAAGTTCATTTCTGTGATGGCCACATAGAGGGACCGCCTGCTAAACATGATATATTATATTAACTATGTCCAAGTTTTCAAGAATAAGAGAATAATTTATATTCAACATGTGGACACCGTATCCAATCTCGCAGTGGACATGAAGAATGGGTGTTTGTACTCCAGTTCATGGGAAAGAACACTGAAGGTGTGGAGACTCTCATACTTTCATTGCATTGAATCTTTTAGTGCTTAAGATCACACCATAAACACACTTATGGTTTCACTAGAGGGATATCTATACATGGCCTTTGTTGATACAAAGATAAATGTTTGAGCAGAAATGTCATCGAGGAGAAGACAATATTGTAATAAATTTACATAGTCATAAATAAACAATCAAGGCTCTCGTTCTAAGCGCAGATGTATTGATTCTTACTAGGGAGCTTGTGATATGTTCACTATAGCCTAGAAGGGTGATATTTCTCAGAGTGTACAGTATGTGGAGGTGACCGAGACTCTAAGGGGCCATAAGTGAGCCATTCTATGGTTCGCCTCCATATCAGACTTACTCTGTAGTTGCTTAGCAGACATGACCATAATATTTTGGAAGAAACGAATCGTTCTAGAGGGTACTACCATTGCCAAGTAATATTTCCAATGGCCTTTCAAATTCTAATGTCGATGATCAATAATTGCATCATTCATCTCCTAGGGTCCTCTTCTCTCACGTCGTCATTGATATCTACCTTCAAACCTCTTCCTGCACGTCATTCATATCTACATTCTTGCAGTAGACGGGATGATTTAACTTCACCATGGGCTTGTGATAGGAAACAGACTAAATATACCTTCTAGAAGTAGACTAGTTGATTTAACTTCACCACTAGCTTGTGACAGGTGTAGACTATCCTCTCCATAGGTTCTTCATGGCCAAGTACCTCCAAAGTAAACATGAAAGTCACACAAAACTGAATAATGACTTTCTCATAGTCCACAATTTTCTCTCTCAAATACTCCTAGGTGTACCACCTTCTAGGTACCTTATCCATGGTGTGTACAAACATATAGTCCCATAAATCATCGATAGGTTTTTATAGAGTGAGTGGTTTTTTTTGGATATGGTTTTCTTCTTTGACAATTTTCTGGCATATGGTTTTGTGGTCCATGGTAATATAATCCACTTATCAGGTGTTAATGGATCAAGGATTTTTGAATGTACTCTCATCTTATATATATTGTATTGTAAACATTGAAGACAAGATAATATAATCAAACCTGCGGCTCTAAAACATGTTGCTTGTTTCCTCAGTTGCATATCCTAGGTAAACTTCTCTGTGTATGTGTAACTACAATTATTTTCTTTTAGTGTTAATAATTTGTGTGTCATTATTGTACAAGATTTAGAACTTGCATCCATTATTGTAAAAGATTTAGAACTTGCATATGATATCAAAGTGATTATTTTCTTCTACAGAACTACCTCTCTAAGTGTAAAACTTTTCTTTCTTATGTTAAGGCTTGTGGAATTGATAATAAAGATGAACAATTACAATTTTCAACTCTAACGAAATGTCTACACTTCTTCTTTCCATACTACCAGGTTATCTATGGGTTCTACATGGAAGATTCCATCCCTATATGATTTCATGGAGTCACTTATCCATGAGTAAAAAAATCTCATCGTAATAGGGGAACTTAAGAATTCCAAGCCCCATGCACTTAGAACTCAAGCAGAGTTCCAAGACATGAAAAGGAAAGAAGGAGATGACACAGTCTTCCTATTCTAATAGGGGGCTCCATCCTCAGAGTTCTTTCATGAAAAATACCAAAAATATCATGACACAAACAGTTGAGCAACATCACCTTGAGGATTGCATTCTAGATCATGCAATGAAAACACCATCATCAGAAAGAGGTAATGGTCATGCATTACTTGTTATTTCATCTTCTCCTAATTATTGGGTGTTCATTCAGGATCTATCCATCACACAACCTCATCATATAGAATTTTATCATACTTGAAAACTTGTTCTGGACCACCGATATTCATGGGAGATGATTATCCCATAGAGGTGTGCGGTAGGGGTAGAGTTGATCTAGACAATGGATTTTTTTAGAATATACTTCCTGTTTCGAAGCTTTTAGTGAATCTTCTCTCCATATATAAAATCACTCATTTAGGTTCAACAAAGAAGGTGGGGTTCAATCCCAACTCAGTTATTATTTCTAACTTCTCATATGGTTCAAAAATTGTCGTTGGTGAGGTTAATCACCATTCCAGGTTCTACAGATTCTCTCACTTCACTCATAAATCTGATTATGTATCTCTGCTAACACATGCTAATGAAGAATTTGCGGCATGCGAGGTTTAGGGATCTGAATTTTAAACATTTAGATAAAGTTAGTAAGGGTGGAATGGTAGATGGGTTACCACACATTCAATACACAGATGGAGTTTTCCAGGGCTGCATACTGGGAAAACATCCCCACACCCATCGATAAGTAAATATAAGTATTTTATTACTTTCATTGATGATTTTTTTAGATATACATGGCTCTACTTTTTCAAATTAAAATATGAGGTCTTTGAGTGTTTTAAAGATTTCAAGCATCTAGTTGAGAACCAAACAGAGAATAGGATTAAGGAGCATTGTACAAAAAATGGAGAGTATGTGAATAAGGATGTTGAGCATATTTCTTCATAATCATGTATAGAGTTGCAACACTTAGTTCCATCTACTCCATAGAAGAATGGGGTGGGAGAGAGAAAGAACAAGACAATGAAAGACATGGCCAACTGTATGTTATAGCCTAGAGAATTATCTCTAAAGTTATGGGATAAATATATTAATTATGCATCCTACATTAAGAAGAGAGTTATTCATAAATAATTGAAGGGATTCACTCCATATGAGGCTTGGATCAGGAAGAAACTGGAAGTCACTCACTTCAAAAAAATTTGGTTCTAGGCATGGGCTAGGATCCCTTCCGATAGGAGGAAAGCTATAGAAGCTCAGAGTAATGAGTGTATTTTTTTTTTATATCTATAGGGAGTGAATAGATATATGTTATTATATATTATTTAATATACACTATTCATTCAAAGTAGTGTTAAGTTGGAAGAGGGTCCTTCATATGTACTTCCAAAGCAGTCCACAACTCCATCTCCACCGCCACTAGTTGCAAAACTTCGTGAGACTTATTCCGATCATATTTATGATAAGATATATGAGTATAATATAACTCATATATATTGTCATAATAAAGAATTTTTAGGGCCATAGCATCTACCATGATGGACACAATAGACTGCAGTAGGTGATCTACTGGGTGATCCTTCAATCCGGGGAGAACCAGATCTCAGTTTGTGGCGCCTATTCAATATTTTAATACCATGGAGTTATTGTTGCCTATTTATTTTTATATGGTACTTAGATCATATCCTCAATATTATTCAAAGGCTAAAGGAAACCCCCATTGGGAGGAAGCTATGGAAGAGGAGTGCAATTCCCTAATAGAGAACAACAAATTGGAGTTGGTTCCTCTACCTTAAAACATGAATCTTGTTATATGTAAGTCAATTTTCAAGACAAAGAGGGATGCTTATCGATACACTACAAATTGTAAGGTTCGGTTACTAGTTAAATGTTTCTCACAGGTAGACGACATTGACTATGAGGAGACTTTTGCATCGGTTTCCATGATTGATTCCATTCGTTTATCTCTAGCTATTGTGGTAGCTAGAAAGTGAGAGGTACATCATATGGATGTTAAGAATGCATTCTTACATGTATATATTAATGAAGATATATATATGGAGAAACCAAAGGGATATGTTCAAGATCCATCATTAGTTTGTAGTTTGAGGAAGTCGTTGTATGGACTTAAGCAAGCACCTCAAGCATGTTATGATAAAATGGACTCTTCTCGTATCTCTAGAGGTTGTGTTATATGTAGATAAGGTCCTAATGTGTATATGATGAAGAAAATTCATTTTTTTCTACTCATATTTCTATATGTATATTATTTACTCATTGCAGGGAGCTCAACCTCTTCCATTGTTGTAGTGAAGACCACCTTGTATGATAGGTTTTATATGAGAGACATGAGACCGTTACATTACTTTCTTGGTCTTAATATCAACGAGAATGATTAAGGAATCAAGAAGTATTAGTCCAATTATTATAGAGATCTACTTGATGGAACATCCTACTCTTGCACACACCTGATTTGACTTGTCTTTGAGGACACTTGCGTGAAAGTGATCTGGTTCCTTAAATTATTGATTGTTTCGCTTATGGATTATGGTGATGTTGTGGATATGATGATATGCCATTTAATTATATTTGTATCAAAAGGTGTTATTTATTGGTTTCCCGTGGGTGTGCAGGAATCTAGACTGATTGAGGATGTTGATGTCAGGGATGGACCTCCTTGGACTCCGGATCGAGTCAGGGAGTGGATTGGTTATGGTTTGAGTATTTTTGGTTATTGCATATGTAACATATGACTGCTATATTATGATGTTGTTATGGATCATTGACATGTTCCATGGTGGATGTAGGCTGACGAAATATTGATAATTAGACTCAAATTTGGAGTAAAGGGGTCACACACGACAACTAGATATATTGAGGGAGAGGTGTGGAAACATCTCTGCCACAACCTACTAGCACTCCCTCCATGACTTGAAATTTAGGTTAATGATTACCTAGTTCAAGAGATCCAAGATGCCATGAGGGAAGACTGAGATAGTCGCTCACGAATATTCTAAGGGGAATACAATAAGGCAGCGTCATTATTCCTTAGAGGCCCTTAGTATCCCACAAGGTCACCTGATGGATTATTGACTCCAAGAGTTTGGCATCTACCAAAATCAGTCAAAAGGAGAGTGGCACCCTTGGAGCACATAGTGTGTCTTGAAGGGAACACCGCATCAATGAAACATGAATGAAGGCGAGTGACACCCTTGGAGAACATAGTGCGTATTGAAGGGAATGTTGTGGTTGTTAAAACTGGTGAGTCAATGAACCTGGGTAGCTAGAAAAGAACATATCGTTTTGATCTCGTGAGCCCTAAGATAATTTTTGCATGAGTAAAGTTTAAAATATATCAATTTCCCTTAAAAACAATTTTTCTAAGCCTAGTTGAATTTAAATTCTAGGTCTAAGTAGGACATGAGAACTAAAACTTTATTAAGCAAGTAATAAAATGTGGGATGAAGAAAAGTGGGGGTAAAAAAAAAAAATTTAAAAACTAAGGGAGGATCTAATTATTTAAAAATATTAATTTTTGTTTATGTGCAAAACTTGCTAATTTCGAACTTAGAAAAAAAGGGAAACTAATTGATAAAAGGGATATGGAACATAGAAGGAATCTAGTATAGCATCAGTCATTACGGAATGTGAAAGAATAAAGGGAAATCGAGGAGCGTTTTTAGGAATGCTTATATGTGGGTGAAGAAAATTGGAAATTTAAGTTATTAAATAAAATACAGTTCTGGTGCAACTAAGGGATTGAGTCACTACTACATATGACCAAATTTGTGACAATTTTTTGTTGATATTGCCACATATCCGTCGCAATTTCCATGACACTCGAGATTTTTTTTCATCGGAATAATTTTGTCGCTATATCCACAATCTAGGTGTGCATGGAACCATTGACGAAATAAGCGCTCCATGTGTCACCACCTTCAACATCGTTTAACCCTATGCATCATCACAATTTCGATGAAATTACATCGCAATAACAACAAAGAAATGTGGAAATTATGATGAAACTGTAACATCCCGCTCTGGCGCACTAAGGAAACTTATTTTTTGAGGAAACTTGCTTGCAAGTGATCCAGATTATTATGATATTAAAAAATTTGACTTTGATTATGATGCGTCATGGGTAGATGACAATTTGTTTTACTACATTGACATAGAGAGGTGCTATTGACTCGGTTTTACTGAGTGTGCAGGGTTTTGGACCTTGTGGATGCAGAAGCATCGATGGAACCCCTTGGACTCTGGATCAAGTCAGGGAGTGTGCTATTGGGGTTTGATTTATTTACTGTGATATTAATACATTTGAATAGATGATATGATGTGGACATGTTCTGACATGACTTGTTGATGATGCAAGCTAACGATAGCTTGCTGAACAGACTCTCATATGGAGTAAAGGGGCCACACACGACTACTAGAGAGGTTGAGGGAGAGGTGTGGACAACAGCCCTACCACAACCTACTAGCACTCCCGTCGTGGCTCGAACTGTAGGTTAACGATTACCTAGTTCGAGGGGACCCACGATGCCATGAGGGAAGACTACGCCAATCACTCACAATGATTCTAAAGGGTGCGCAATAAGGTGGGGGCCTTATTCCTTAGAAGCCCTTAGTCTCCCACAAGTTCACCTGGCGGAGTGTTGACTCCAGGGGTTATTGATGTCTACCAATCAGTCAAGCAGCAAGTGGCACCCTTGGAACACGTGGTGCGTCCTGAAGGGCACGTCGTGCGAAAGAAACAAAAGAGGTGAGTGGCACCCTTGGAGAAAGTGGTACGTCCTGAAGCGCACATCGCGTGAAAGAAGAAAAAGAGGCGAGTGGTACCCTTGGAGCACGTAGTGCGTCCTGAAGGGCACATCGCGTTCATGATGATAAAGGAACGAACCTAGATGGCCCTAAGACAAATATCTCATTAATAAATTTTTAAAACAACTTCTCTAATTAAAATGTCGCCCAGTTTAGAAACTAAGTCCTAAGTCTAAAACTTCACTAGGGGCAAAATTTTTCCTATCCTTAAGAAAATTCTACATAAAAATAAAATGATAAAAAGTTAAAATAAAAACCACTTGAGAAATAATTTTGGTCTTCATAAATTTTTGGGTAAAATGAAGAGAGTAAGAAATTAAATAAAATCAGTGGATATAAAATGTAAAGAAGAAATTGATTATTTTAACTTTTGATAGTTTAAAAAGATACTAAATTATAATAAAAGGAAAGAGGGGTTAAATTGCACAACTATCATTTCTAGCTCAAATAAAAAGGGGAAAGAGGGAATTATAAAAATTAGGAAACTAGGGATTGGAGGTAACATAAAAAGGGAAAGAGGGGAACTTATGGTAAAAAGAGGGAGGTCAACTTAGTAAAGAATTTGCAACTAAGAACCTTCTAAATTGAACTAAATTAACAACTTCATAATAGGGAAAGCCTTTAAAACCTATAAGGGAATCTAGGGACACCTAGGAGTAAAATTAGGAGTAACTCTAGGTGGTTGAGGGAAATAAGACAATTTAATAAATTAAAGAAAATAATTTTTTGAGGAATGTGGGGGATGGGTGACACTTGTACGAAGGAGAATTTTTAAGAAATTTTATTAAAACTTGAATTAAATGAGATTTAGGGAAAGATTGAAAGTTCGAAAACTCTATAAAAGAGAGGGAGGAGAAGGAAGAAGGGGATCAGCTATTAGCATAACGTTACGCTGCAGGAATAATGAATTGAATGATTTACTTGTGGGAGTTGGGATTTCTCAGCTCGGAGAGGAGTGGCAGCTTGGCCTTGCGAGGTGAGCTGGGAACTAGATGTACCATCTGGATAGTGTGTGGCCTCTTTGCCGCTCGGGGGGCTAAGGGGGAAGCAAAGTACCCCTATCTTTGGTTTGGAGGTACCGGTGAGGTGTAGACGGTTGGCGAGAGAGAGAGAGACACGGAGCACGCAGACGTCATTCGAGGCAGGCAAAAAGGCAACGATATGCTCTTTTATTTGGTAGAGCAGAATGCATATTTAATTACTTCAATAATTATAATTGTATTGTTGTAAAATCGTTAACTCAGCTGGTGTAATTCGGTAATCGATGGAAAAAAATCTATACTTCATCTATTGCATCTATATCATTAAACAACTGCTTCTGTTGTTGTCCTTGGTAGTTGATTTCTTATGCCTTGATGTGTGCTTTAACCCTAAAATATTGTCGTTGGCGATGCCTTTCCTTTCACTGTGCGTTTTTACATAGCTAGATTTTCTCTGGGCGGGGGCTAATGAAACCTCAACTATCATTCAATAACCTTCCTTGGCCCATGGTGTTGCGTTCACCATACTCTTCGTTTTTTTTTTTCATTTGGCTACTTCTCATGTATGAAGGGATAATTTACCTCTGTATTGATGGGTTCTAGCAGTTTAAGTTTGCGCTGTTACCTTTCCTGGCGAATTAAAATGTGATTATTTACTCCTGGCCTTTGAATCTCGTTCTTCAAGATGTTTTATTTAATAGGAGGAACTTTGTGAGTTGAAAATGAATAGTGGCAGCTGTGCCATTCACGTACTTTGTATCCTCTTGAATTTTCGTTGGTTGAGAGTTACCATTGGTTACTTCGCTCCCAAACCGAGTTGACTACCCTGACTGTGTTTTTTTCTTTTTTGCTGTCACGATTTTCTGGATTAAACCTAGAGCCATTCTATTTTTAAATTCATCAAATCTTAAGTTGAAATCACAACGAACTGATGTTAGCTTAGGTAAACTCAGAATTTGTTTTTACGGCATGAATTAAATAGGATAAATTCTTACTGAATTAATGAAATTTCTAGTGGGAGTAATGCTCGTAAACTGATGTTAGCACCTTGTTGTGTACGCGTGGCTCCCGATTGGAGGGTGTAACGCCCAACGGTTTTTGTTTAAAACTATTCCTTAATTGTTGGCAGCATAGATTTACTCCCTAGTGTTTCAAAATTTTATTTTATGATTACACAACCTTGCCACATAGAATTACTAACCCGTAATTTAGTTACAGTCTTACAGTTCCTTTTTATTGCCTTGAGATTGTTGAAGCAACACCTCTACGTTTCTATCTACTAATTCCTTGCCTGTGTTATTCTGCAGTGGGCGTGTCAATCCTAACCTTTTCAATTTTTATTACGGAACTCCCCGCGAACTTACCTGCCCTTATGGGGTGTTGTACTTAGCCTGTGTTTGCTTGGGGTAGGCATTGTGACCTGGTAAGTCGTTGAGTGTGGGGACAGTGTAAAATGGTCAATGATTCAATATAATATGTGACTGCTAGTTGGACGTTCATAGCCAACGTATATATATATATATATATATATATATATATATATATATNTATTAATTGCAACAACTCTCTATCAACCGGGTGGTTATGTTACTAGATATCCTATTCTTTTGTGAAGAATAGATAGTGGATTCTGGGGGTTTTCCACCTAAAATTTTAGGATTTAAGAATTTCCCGTGAGCCTAGTGTTTGACAACATTCTATTCCTGTTGTCAGCGTTAATTTTCATGACAGCCTCCTATTGATGTTACCAACATTTAATCCCCAAACGAAAATTTCTGATAGCGCCTCAAACGGTTCAGTCTGACGACTGAATTTAGAAATTCGGGACAACAGGTGTGTAGTGTACAACCTGGAATATTTTCATTGCACCAAAAAGTAATTGGGTCTTCGTTTTATTAATTAATAATGTCCCAATTCTTCGTTTCAAATTAATTAATAATGTCTTTTATTTAACTTTTATTATTCTGTCATGTTATAGGTGTATCGAAAAATACATGAACCATTATAGTGTAGTTTCTTTAATTATTCAGAATCAATGAGGTGTATGAGTGTTACAAATTTTGTATTTAAATATCTTTATATGTTCATGAATGGTTGAGATTTTTAGGGTCAAGACTTTTATGATTAACATGTTTAAGTAATGAGGTGTTATTTTTATTCATTAATAATAATAATAATAACAAATATTATTACTATTGTTATTTTTGGATGAGGAATTTAGCGTAAGGTTTGTTAAGGGGTAATTAATCTATTTGATATATTGTTATGTTTATAACTACATAATTATTAGTTCGCAATTTGTAATTAGTATACATAGGACATTAATAACAATTTAAGGCAATTGATTGAGATAGTACTATGATGACATTGGAATTTAAATTTGCGCAACTGATTTGTTTTAAGACTAAATTTAGATCACACCTTGTTGTCATCATGCACTTTAGACATGCATTGCAGGGCTTGTAATGGAGGTTCGAATAAGTTGTGTTAATTACCTTACTTGCTTTATTAATTTCCATTATCTTGTAGTTTGATTAAAAGTACACCTCCCATGCAATACTGTAATAGTAGCGAGTAATTTAATGAGTTAATAAAGATTCACTACCACAATTTGCCTTAATGTAGATAACCTTGTTGATTGCTATATTGATGGGTATGTTACTTTCTTATCTTAGTAAGCTTGGTCTATTTGTGTCAGGCCAGATGTAGATGCCCCCTTGTTCCTCAGAACAGTCACCAGCCCTGAGACCTTAAATGGTTAAAATCGATGGGAACCTAGCCTTTAGCATTGATTATGTGACTTGGAGGTCCTAACCATTGCAAGGTAGGATGGGTGGGTAGTCGGTCTTAATTAGGTTGTCTGTTGTTTGTCGTTATTTCTTACCGATGCTCGATGTGCGTCTTAGGTCATTATGTCATTATCGTTGTTGCATGCATCACGTTTTCTATCGTGTTGTGACACAGAGTGTAATGTGTACATTACCCTCGTACACACGCACACACACAAAAAAAAATTGCACTTGTTATGTGATGTTCTTGTCCTGATGAACGAGAGGTTTGTTACATATGGTATCAAAGTGAGGTTCAACCCGCGACTTGGGATCGCTACGGCTTTCATTGATATGATTGTTTATACTGTTGTTGATCGATTTGACTTGTGTGCGTGCAGGTAATCATGGTTAGAGGACGCCGCGGAGGCAGACAACGGGGTGCAAGGGGAGGAGGCGCGACACCTCCAGTAGCCTCTACGCCTGAGGGGTGTAAACCCTAGGGAGATGAGCAGGTTCTTGGACAGGAGCAGATAGAAGTTGGTTATGTAGTCAGAATGATGAGATATTTTAAGTGCATGTCTGAGTCTCTGATCAGCCGTTTGGACAGAGATGAGGCCAAGGTGCCGGCACCCATTGAGGTTCCGCCGCGCACGCTGGTTCGTACTAGTAGCATACACCATGAACTCGAGAAGGTCAAATTTCCTGAGTTCTTTGGTGCTCCAGATGGTGCAGCTACTGAGGCATGGTTGGAGAACATGGAGTTGTGCTTCGGACTTCGTGATTATACTTCTAAAATGAAGGTATGCATGGCGATCTTTCAACTGAAGGGGAGCGCTCTTCTATGGTGGAAGATGCTCCTACCGCAGCTGAACATGGCCATCGAAGACGTGTCATGGGAACTGTTCAAGGAACCGTTCGGAGAGAGGTACCTTTCAGAGGAATTCATTGAGTGTCATCTCAATGAGTTCAACACCTTACGACAGGGAGGTCGTACGGTGCCCGAGTACGAGGCCCATTTTTTGGAGCTGCGCTGGTATGCTCCGCACCTTAACACGAAGAAACTTAAGGTCAACAGGTTCGTTTTTGGCCTTAACGATAGCCTATGGGCAAGGGTTGGGATTTTGATGCCTCAAACCTTGCACGATGTCGTCCAGAAGGCCCTCATAGTAGAGGAGGAGATTATCAGTGGGGGTTAGACCAGGACTACAGTGAGACCAGCAGGGCAAGTTTCATTCAGATCACAGCAACACCAGAAACGAGCGGGACACATGCAGGGATATCGTGGCTTCCATAGGGGATCCACTTTCACTACACCCCGACGACCGATGCCTCAGCAGCAGAAACCTTACCAGGGACCACAACATCAGCAACAACATCGGCCGCAACAACAACTGTTTAGGCCTGTTCAACAGAACAGACGAGGGTTCCAAGCTGGTGGGTCGTCATCTTCTACTTCGGGTACCAGGACTACTGGGCTGAAGAAGGGGTGTTGGACGTGTGGGGAGCCACACTACCAGCGTAAATTCCCTATGGAGAGGATGCGAGAATCCAGATCAGTCGGACCCACTACCGTGGGAGATATGGGCAAGGCCCATATAATTCATTCCATGGTGAATAATCACTAGGCAGAGCATCAGTGGACTTTGATCGAGACGACAGGTACCATCGTTGACCAGACCCTTAGTATTTTGATAGATCCTGGTTCTACCGAGAGTTTCATTTCTGGTGAAGAACTAAAAGGATTAAGGTAAAAGCAGTCGAACAGGGCGAGTTTAGCTTCATAGAGATGGCTTCGGGAGCCAAACAGAAGGTTGGAGGAAAGGTTACAGGCTGTGCCCTTAACCTGGGAGACTTTTTCACGAGGGCCAACTTGTACGTCACGATCTTAGGATCTTATGATGTCGTGATTGGTATGGATTGGTTGGAATCGCATGAGGCGATACTCAACTGTAATACAAAATGGTTGAGCTTGGTCGATGAAGAGGAATAGAGACATGTGATTGTAGGCCAGAACCAGGAAGTTTCCTTAAGGTTAATCTCTTCCTTACAACTATGGAAGAGTATGCGCAAGGGGTGCAAGCTTTATGCAATCCTTGCGTTAAACGAGAAGGGAGTAGCGAAAGGTCTAGAACACCTTCTCGTGGTGAAGGATTTTGCAGACATATTTCTAGAGGAGTTACCTGGGATGCCGCCATAGAGGGAGTTGGAGTTTACCATAGACCTAAAACTGGGAACTAAACTGATAGCAAGAACGCCTTATCGAATGTCAACCCCAGAGTTACAAGAGTTGAAAATGCAACTGAAGGAGTTGCTGGACCTGGGACTGATACGTCCTAGTGTGTCACCGTGGGGTGCACTAGTTATTTTCATATGAAATAAGGAGGGATCGTGGAGGATTTGCATTGACTACCGTCAACTGAACAAGGCTACGATCAAGAATCAATATCCATTGCCGAGAATTGATGATCTGTTCGATCAATTGAAGGGTGCAACGGTGTTCTCCAAGATCGATTGCAATTAGGATATCACCAGTTATGGATCAAGGAGGATGATGTCCCTAAGACTTCCTTTAAGACGAGGTTTGGACATTACAAGTTTATTGTTTTACCGTTTGGACTAACAAACACCCTAGGAGTATTTATGAGTTTGATGAACGGGGTGTTTCGCGAGTACTTGGACAAGTTCTTCCAAGTATTCATTGACGATATTTTGATCTACTCTTGGATGATGGAGGAGCATGATGAGCACTTGCTCTTGGTACTACAGTGTCTGCAAGAGCACAAATTGTATGGGAAGTTGTCCAAATGCTCTTTTTACCAATCGAAGATTCACTACCTAGGGCATGTCATCTCCGACGAAGGAATCACCATGGATCCAACCAAGGTCAAGGCTATTATGGAATGGCTTGCACCTACGAATGTCATGTAAGTGCGTAGCTTCATGGATTTAGCAGGATACTATCGACGGTTTTTCAAGGGATTTTCGAAGATAGCAAATGCGATCACGAAATTGTAGAAGAAAAACAAGAAGTTTGTCTGGACCAAGAAATGCATGGGAGCATTTCATAGGCTTAAGGAGTTGTTGACCATAGCGTCGATACTAAATGTCCCTAACATGGACACGAACTTCTTGGTATGCACTGACGCATCCAAGGAAGGTTTAGGTGGAGTCTTGATGCAAGACGGACGAGTGATATCTTACATTTTGAGGAAACTAAGAAGGCATGAGGAGAACTACACAATGCATGATTTGGAGTTATTAGCCATCATATATGCCTTGAAGGTCTGGATACACTACCTTGTTGACGAAAATTTGAATTAAAGACTAACCATTGTGGAATACAACACATTTTTATGCAAAGCGACCTGAACGTGTGACAACGGCGTTGGTCGGAATTTCTTAGCGAGTATGAATTTGAGATTACTTACATAAAGGGAATAGTGAACCGAGTGGCAGATGCTTTAATTCGGAGGCCATGCATCTTTTTGGTGTTGCCTCTTCTGACGAATCTACATGAAAAGATTCTAACTTTACAGTGTGATGACGACTGGTACAAAGAGGTCGAGGGTTTTATTTGACAAAACACAATGATGGTACCATGATATGAGGGATTTTCATTCGATAGCGATGGTTTATTGAGGTTTAAAAGTCGTATTTATGTACCACCAAACGACGAGTTGAGTATGTTGATCTTGAGCGAGGCTCATAGAGCAATTTACATGGCTCACCCAGGAGACACGAAGATGAGGGCAGACCTAAAACCCTTATTCTTTTGGAAGGGAATGAAGGTTGACATAGTCAACTATGTGGTCCGATGTCTGGAGTGTCAGTAGGTAAAGGCTGAACATAGACACCCAACAGGATTAGTACAACCACATGCCATTCCAGAATCGAAATGGGAGGTTATTTCGATGGATTTTATTGTTGGATTGCCATTGATGACAAGGAGGCATAACTCGATTTTTTTAGTAGTAGACACTCTAACGAAGAGTTCGCATTTTATTCCAGTGCATACGACATATCAGGCACCTGACATAGTTAGAGTTTTCATCAGTGAGATTGTGAGGCTGCATGGCGTGCCTAAAAATATTATATCCGATCGAGGATCGGTGTTTACTGGATGATTTTGGACGAGTTTCCAAGAGGCCTTGGGAACCCAACTAAACTTTAGTACTGCGTATCACCCAAAGACTGACGGATAGACCGAACGAATGAACCAAACCTTCGAGGACATGTTGTGCATGTACGTGATGGACCAAAAGAAGCGTTGGGAAGAATTCTTGCCACTAGTGGAGTTCACTTACAACAACAGTTACCAGAGCACCATTAAGATGGCACCTTTCAAGTTTCTTTACGGGAGACCGTGTCATATGCCCTTGAGTTGGGATCAGCATGAGGATAGGCTCCTAGTGGGACCAGAAGCGATACAAGAAATGGAAGAGGAAATGCAAACCATAAGACAAAGGATTAAAGAAGTGCAGGATCGACAGAAGAGTGATGTCGATGCGCACCGAGTCGACCGTAGTTACGAGGTCGGCGATCGAGTCTTCTTGCAGGTTAAACCACATAAGAGTTCGATCATGTTTGGAAAGGGAGATAAACTCTCTCCTAGGTTTGTGGGACCTTTCAAGATTGTGGAGAGAAAGGGGCCCGTGGCCTATCGACAAGCCTTGCCTGATTCCTTGAGGCTTATGCACGATGTTTTTCATTTATCTGTTTTGAGACATTATATTAGCGATCCTACACATGTTATTGACATGATTTCCTTGCAGGTATCGGACAAGGGAGAGCTCAAGACTGAGCCGGTCTGCATCTTAGATCACCATGTTCGATAGTTATGACGTCGAATGTTAGATCAGGTCAAGGTCCAGTGGGACAATTATAGTCTGCACTCGACGACCTGGGAGGACGCATATGATATACGCCAACAGTTTCCATTTTTTTTTGATAGATAGGCATATGATACACTTATTTCGGCATGTATACTGTAAAACTTCAGGACGAAGTTTATACCAAGAGCGGGTGTACGTAACATCCCGCTCTGGCGCACTAAGCAAACTTATTCTTTGAGGACACTTGCTCGCAAGTGATCCAGATTATTATGATATTAAAACATTTGACTTTGATTATGATGCATCATCGGTAGATGATATGTTGTTTTACTACATTGACATTGACAGGTGCTATTGACTCGGTTTTACTGAGTGTGTAGGGTTTTGGACCTTGTGGATGCAAAGGAATCGATGGAACCCATTGTACTCTGGATCAAGTCAGTGAGTGTGCTATTGGGGTTTGATTGATTTACTGTGATATTAATACATTTGATTAGATGATATGATATGGACATGTTCTAAAATGATTTGTTCATGATGCAGGCTGACAATAGCTTGCCGACCAGACTCACATATGGAGTAAAGGCGCTACACAGGACTACCAGAGAGGTTGAGGGAGAGGTGTGGATAGTAGCCCTGCCACAACCTACTAGCACTCCCGTCATGGCTCGAGTTGTAGGTTCACGATTACCTAGTTTGAGGGGACCCACGATGCCATGAGGGAAAACTGCGACAGTCGTTCGTGATGATTCTAAGGGGTGCGCAATAAGGAGGGGGCCTTATTCCTTAGAATCCTTTAGTCTCCCACACGTTCACCTAGCAGAGTATTGACTCCAGGGGTTATTGATGTCTACCAATCAGTCAAGCAGCGAGTGGCACCCTTAGAGCGCGTGGTGCATCCTGAAGGGCACATCACGCAAAAGAAACAAAAGAGACGAGTGGCACCCTTGGAGCACGTTGTGCGTCCTAAAGGGCACATCGCGTGAAAGAAGCAAAAGAGGTGAGAGGCACCCTTGGAGCACGTAGTGCATCCTGAAGGGCACATCGCGTTGATGATGATAAAGGAACAAACCTAGATGGCCCTAAGACAAATATCTCATTAAGAATTTTTTAAAACAACTTCTCTAATTAAAATGTCGCCTAGTTTAGAATCTAAGTCCCGAGTCTAAAACTTCGCTAGGGGTAAAATTTTTCCTATCCTTAAGAAAATTCTACATAAAAATAAAATGATAAAAAGTTAAAATAAAAACCACTTGAGAAATAATTTTGGTCTTCATAAATGTTTGGGTAAAATGAAGAGAGTAAGAAATTAAATAAAATCGGTGGATATAAAATGTAAAGAAGAAATTAATTATTTTAACTTTTGATAGTTTAAAAAGATACGAAATTATAATAAAAGTAAAGAGGGATTAAATTGCACAACTATCATTTCTAGCTCAAATAAAAAGGTGAAAGAGGGAATTATAAAAATTAGGAAACTAGGGATTGGAGGTAACATAAAAAGGGAAAGCGGGGAACTTATGGTAAAAAGAAGGAGGTCAACTTAGTAAAGAATCTGCAATTAAGAACCTTCTAAATTGAACTTAATTAGCAACTTCATAATAGGGAAAGCCTTTAAAACCTGTAAGAGAATCTAGGGACACCTAGGAGTAAATTTAGGAGTAACTCTAGGTGGGTGAGGGAAATAAGACAATTTAATAAATTAAAGAAAATAATTTTTTGAGGAATGTTGGGGATGGGTGACACTTGTATGAAGGAGAATTTTTAAGAAATTTTATTAAAACTTGAATTAAATGAGATTTAGGGAAAGATTGAAAGTCCGAAAACTCTATAAAAGAGAGGGAGGAGAAGGAAGAAGGGGATCAACTGTTAGCATAACGTTACACTGCAAGAATAGTGACTTGACTGATTTACTTGTGGAACTTGGGATTTCCCAGCTCGACGAGGAGTGGTAGCTCGGCCTTGCGAGGCGATCTGGGAGCTAGAAGTACCATCTGGATAGTGTGTGGCCCCTTTGCAGCTCGGGGGGATAAGGGGGAAAGAGAGTACCCCTATCATTGGTTGAGAGGTATCGGTGAGGTCTCGACAGTCGACGGGCGGGAGCGGCATGGAGCACACCGACGTCAATCGAGGCAGGCGATAAAGCAACAATATGCTCTTTTATTTGGTAGAGTAGAATGCATATTTAATTACTTTGGCGATTATAATTGTATCGTTGTAAAATCGTTAACTGAGTTGTTGTAATTCAGTAATCAATCTATAATTCATCTATTGCATCTATATCATTAAATGGTTTCTTATGTTGTTGTCCTTGGTAGTTGATGTCTTACCCCTTGATGTGTCCTTTAACCTTGAAATATTGTTGTTGGCACTGCCTTTCCTTTCACTGTGCATTTTTACATAGCTAGATTTTCTCCGCGCGAGGGCTAATGAAACCTCGGCTGTCATTCAATAACCTTCGTTGGCCCATGGCACTGTGTTCACCATACTCTTCGTTTTTTTTTTTCATTTGGCTGCTTCTGAGTTTTTACGGGGTGAATTAAATAGGATAAATTCTTACTGAATTAATGAAATTTCCGGTGGGAGTAATGCTCATAAACTGAAGTTAGTGCCTTGCTATGTACGCGTGGCTCCCGATTAGAGGGTGTAACGCCCGGTGGTTGCTATTTAAAATTGTTCCTTAATTGCTGGCAGCGTAGATTTACTCCCTAGCGTTTCAAAATTTTATTTTACGATTACACAACCTTGCCACACATAATTACTAACCCGAAATTTAGTTATAGTCTTACAGTCCCTTTTTATTTCCTTGAGATTATCGAAGAAACACCTCTACGTTTCTATCTGTTGATTCCTTGCCTATGTTATTCTATAGTGGGCGTGTCAATCCTAACCTTTGCAATTTTTATTACAGAGCTCCCCGCGAACTTACCTACCCTTATGGCGTGTTGTACTTAGCCTGCGTTTGCTTGCAGCAGGCATTGTGACCTAGTAAGTCGCCAAGTATGGGGACGGTGTAAAATGGTCAACGATTCAATATAATACGTGATTTCTAGCTGGATGTTCATAGCCAACGTATATATATATTTTTTTAATTGCAACAACTCTCTATCAACTGCCTGGTTAAGTTACTGGATAGCCTGTTCTTTTGTGAAGAATAGATAGTGGATTCCGTGGGATTTCCACCTAAAATTTTAGGATTTAAGAATTTCTCGTGAGCCTAGTATTCGACAACATTCTATTCCTGTTGTCAGCATTAATTTTCATGACAGCCTCCTATTGATGTTACCAGCATTTAATCCCCAAACGAAAATTTCTGATAGCGCCTCAAACAGTTCAGTCTGATGGCTGAATTTAGAAATTCGGGTCAACAGGTGTGTAGTGTACAACCTGCGATATTTTCATTGCACGAAAAAGTAATTGTGTCTTCATTTTATTAATTAATAATGTCCCAATTCTTTGTTTCAAATTAATTATTAATGTCTTTTATTTAACTTTTATTATTCTGTCATGTTATAGGTGTATCGAAAAATACATGAACCATTATAGTGTAGTTTCTTTAATTATTCAGAATGAATGAGGTGTATGAGTGTTACAAATTCTGTATTTAAATATCTTTATATGGTCATGAATGGTTGAGATTTTTAGGGTCAAGACTTTTATGATTAACATGTTTAAGTAATGAGGTGTTATTTTTATTCATTATTAACAATAATAATAACAAATATTACTACTATTGTTATTTTGGGATGAGGAATTTAGTTTAAGGTTTGTTAAGGGGTAATTAATCTATTTGATATATTGTTATGTTTATAACTACATAATTATTAGATCACAATTTGCAATTAGTATACCTAGGACATTAATAACAATTTAAGGCAATTGATTGAGATAGTACTCTGATGACACTAGAATTTAAATTTGAGCAACTGATTTGTTTTAAGACTAAATTTAGATCATGCCTTGTTGTCATCATGCACTTTAGACATGCATTGTAGGGCTCAAAATGGAGGTTTGAATAAGTTGTGTTAATTACCTTACTTGCTTTATTAATTGCCATTGTCTTGTAGTTTGATTAAAAGTACACCTCCCATGCAATACTGTAATAGCAACGAGTAATTTAATGAGTTAATAATGATTCATTGCCACAATTTTCCTTAATGTAGATAACCTCGTTGATTGCGATATTGATGGGTATGTTACTGTCTTAGCTTAGTAAGATTGGTCTACTTCTGTCAGGCGGGATGTAAACGCCTCCTTGTTCCTTAGAACAATCTCCAGCCCTAAGACCTTAAATGGTTAAAAATGATGGGAACCTGGGCTTCAGTGTTGCTTATGTGACTTGGAGGTCCTAACCATTGCAGGGTAGGATGGGTGGGTAGTCGGTCTTAATTAGGTTGTATGTTGTTTGTCGTTCTTGATTACCGATGCTTCATGTGCGTCTTAGGTCGTTATGTTGTTGTCTTCGTTGCATGCGTCACGTTTGTCATCGTGTTGCGACGCAGAGTGTAATGTCTACATTACCCTCATACACACGCACACACAAAAAAATAAATTGCTCTTGTTATGTGAGGTTGTTGTACTGACGAACGGGAGGTTCATTACAGAAACTTTGTTGCAATTGAGATGAACAGTTATGCCAAGTCTATAACTTATGATGTAAATGTTGAATGTGCAACACAAAAATGTCACAAGTTGCGACGAAAAACCGTGTCAATCTTGAAAAAAAAAATCTCAAAATCAAACTTACGACGCAGATATTGTATGTGCGACAAAAATTCGTGGCAAAATGCGATGAAATTTCGTCGCTATAGCGACGGTTTTGGTAAAATAGTAAAATTGTTTCCGACGAACTTTCATCGATATTGCGACGATGGCTTTAAGTTTTGAAAAAAAAAATTACATGAAATATGGTATTACCATATTACATTGTAATATGGTAATGCCATATTACATTGTAATATGGCATTACTATTACATTGTAATATTTTAATATTCTAATATATTGTAATATGTATATCCTCTACAAATAATCAAGGCACTAATCAACCAAATATTGTAAGCATGTGTTATCATGAGGTTGGATTAGAAGTAAGGATACCAATATGACAATATACACAAAGAATAATTTGGAATATCGCTATAAGAAAAACACATGGATTGCATGAGTGAGTCATTATGCAATTTATATTACACAATACTATGACAACACTTCTAATATTGATGGATGATATCTTAAGACCATTTCTCGAACTTGTTTATTGTAGTCTCCTTGGATAATATTTTGACTTTTAGCAAGATTTGGGAAGATCATTTGAAACATTTGGAGATGATATTTTTAACCCTTCAACATAATTAATTGCAAGCCAACATGAAGAAATATGATCTTGGAAAACAATTATTGTGGTGTATGGATTTTGTAGTTAGAGGATGTGAATTGTGTATTGAACTAAGAAATATAAAATTCATTGTAAATTGGATGATCCTAGATAATTTAATTGAACCAAGGTAATTCATAGGGTTAGCAAATTATTTAGGAATGAAGTGTCTCTTCAATTCACATTAGAAAAGGAAAGTATAACCTTTCAATTCGTTGCAATTGAAAACTAAGTAACTGAAGCTTTGACTTGAAAGAATTGTAATGCATCAATATTAAATCTAATGAAACTTGAAATTTCATTTTAAATCAAAGAAAATTTCTCATGATACACAATGGCGGAACCTTTGATACAATGAAGAAGTTGGATAACATAACACTTGAAACTTTTGTTGATGCAATCATGATATACCCAAATAAGATAAGGAATTGTACATCATAGTTTAAGCATTGAAGTACTACATGAATTATTTGTTGGGAAAACAAAAACAAATTAACTCAAATCATAAGCTTTTATAATCCTTGTCAATTGATCCAAGTCACAACAAAGCCCCGACTTCATGTGAATGGTATCCTGCAACATTTTGATT
>SNQJ01S0032280.1:11205-47583 GCA_010110895.2 Picea sitchensis
AAACTCTTTAGCCTTCTCGTTGAAATACCTTTCCGACAAATACTTCTTCTGGAAGTACTTTTCAAACTGTTTCCAAGACAGGTCCTCCTCATGGACCCCTTTCATATTCTTAAGATCCTCCCACCAGATGGAAGCCTTTCCGTTCAGATTTAAAGTGGCCACTCGGGACTTCAAATTCTCTGAAAAATCATGGACTCTGAAATATTTCTTCAGTCCAAGTAGCCAAGCCTCAGCTTTCTCTCCCTTCTTTATCGCATCGTTGAAGGAGGGAGATTTGGCCGTTCTGAATTCTTCAAATTTATGACCCTTGGAAGTATTTTGTTTCTTCTGTTTTCTTCGAGAATAGGAACTGGTCCTGCTGTTGGAAGAGACTTCTAAATCGCCAACTTCCTTCTCAGTGGAATCATCCGACACTGGTCCTTTACCTCTGGGGTGGACCTTTCTTGAGGTGCTCCTCTCAGTATGGCCACTGATACGACCATGTTTCTACATCTCGGGTTCATGCTGCATTTGTCGCTGTAGGTTAGATAAGCTCTATAGTAAAACTGCATTAATTTTGGTTTGCTTTTCTTGTTCTTTCATCATCCTTTCATTGTCGGCCTTGCAAATTTTCAATTCAACCATAAGACTCCTCACAGTCTCAGCTAGATTTGGAGGGGTTCCCATTGCTCTTCTTTCGTCAGACTCTTCGTCTCTATTGCGGGATCCTTCTCCCATATCTTGTGGTGTCACCATTCTTTGCGTCTATAAATTCCTGCGGCTGATCGTCCGCTTGGGTGAAAAGACAAACGATGGTTATTAGTCAAGATTTAAATACATTTTATAATCTTCGCATGAATTTATAACTCTTTCACATGCATACACAGTCGGGTTCTTGTTTCCAAGTTTTTAATCCTAGACAAGAGAGTTAAGTTAGGGGGTTACTCCTTGTAGGAGTGCTTCGAACGGAGCTTATGTGCAACTTGTGCATGAGCCCAATCAGGCCGAGTGTTGTAACCATGCTCTGATACCACTTTGTCACATACCCACTACCTAAATCAGATTTTTTTGGTCCTCTGCCGAATCAGAACCCCTAAATATCCATGGAGGACTAGCGTAAGCTGGCTCCTTCTTTCTCTCTCCGTTCCCAGGTGATCGCGGGTCACGATCACAGTTCAAATAAACGCAGTGTATTTTTAATTTTGCGTCTCGACGCTACGGTATTGTCAAACCGTTCAGCTTTGCAACCGCTGAACCCCGACAGGGCTAGAGAACAACCAATGAGAATAGGCCCCGTCGCACGGTTAAGTGGTGTGCAGGTGGCAGAGGGGAAAGTGCGACACGATAGTCGACAGGATAGGAGGGGGCCCCACTTCACGCCACACTATTCTGGATCCAAAATCCATCTGAGCGCCATTGATCATGATGGTTTAATCTTGACCGTTTGAGAGTTGCGCGTCCAATTCCGGACCCCCCCCATTAAAGGCAGAATGGAAAGGGGGCTCCGGAATGCATCCTCAGCCGTAGATATGGGCGGGTGGACTCTGGCCATCCAGATCTGCTTGCTACGTACCCTAATGCACATTCGCGCTCCAGCGTAAAACTGACATCTCTTCCTCACATCTGACGGTCGTTACAACCCCTGAGATCTCCCGAAGGAATCTTGTCCGTCCATCGAGACTTAGCCACCTGCTATCGTCTCGTCATTATGGGTCGGTATTTTTCAAGGCAAGAGCCTGGGTTTTTGTCAATGGAATTCCCGAATCCCGATCCGCGATTTCCTGAAACGGGTAATCTCTCGACACATCACCTCCTTAAATCAGACGGTCCACAAATGCTCTAGGATTTCCACCAAGGAAAGTCCTGATCCCTTGTCACCACGATTCCCGATCTCGCGATTCCCGATTTCCCGAAATGGGAGATCTTGTGACACGTGGCCTCCGTCAATCGGACGACTCAAATCTATCCTGGGGTTTCCACATTGGAAAATCCTGAACTCTTGTCAACAGGAATCCCGATTTCGCGATTCCCGATTTCTCGAAATGGGAGATCTCGCGACACGTGGCCTCTGTCAATTGGACGACTCAAATCTATTTCGGGGTTTCCACATTGGAAAGTCTTGATCCACTGGGGTGTTAACCCTCGGGTATATTCTGACAGATCCAACGACTGTCGTGTTTTTCAGCCGAAATCTGACGGCTCAGACAGATTCCTAACTTGTGGGCTCTCCCACGACTTCCTAAATGTGGAAAGATCCATGGCCCAGATACTCTCATGGACTTTGGGGATCCACGGTCCTAAACTCTTCGCTACCCATGAAGATACAGGAAAATACAGTGGTAAGGCATTTAACGCCCTACTTTCTCCTACTAATCTAACGGTTGTGTGTGACTGTAGATTTCTCGATGGATCCCCATCCATCGATTAATACCTATCAGGATTAAGGCACTTAACTTTCCAGCTTCCTCTTACCAAATCTAACGGTCATGAGTGACCACAGATTTCTTGATGAAATCTCCTCCATCGATTTGTTACTATCAGGGATTTCTTAGGGCCTTGCGCCCTCTTGTCCTCCTTCCAGGTTCTTGATGGGCTTTTCAAGGAGGGTATCTCTATGGAGAGATTCTCTCAGGATACTACCTGAGGTAGGTAAGGAGGTCGTCCTCCCGAGAACCAGACGTGAAGTCTGAGTTAGATCAGTATGCATGTAAATAACAATTCATGAGGACATAATCCATACATAGTCCTTCCATACAAATATACAACTACTAGTACTGATCAAAATACCATACAGACATTCTTATAATGAAATCATTCATAGTTTCACAGCTTATGGGAATAATCATCAGAATGAACATATACATATATTTCAAGATGCCAAAGGCAAAATACTTATCAGAAATAACACCAGGGGTTATGAAACTGCTGAGAGGGGTGCTCGTTTCCACCCAAACGTAGGCTTAGTGACTCCCAACGGATTTACCACTAGCCACCCCCGAGCTGAGACCACGATGCTGTGAGACTGCGTCTCTGTCCGCCAGTGACCAGGAGCGAAGGTTACTCTCCTTCCTCTCTTCTATCACTCACTCTGCGTATTGCCAGAGTTCTCCCCTTGTGTCTGCCCCTAATCGCTTCTACCCCACGCCTTATCCTCTTGCGAGGTTGCGTGTGGCGCGATTACCCTCGCGCTGATCAGGCCTGACGGCTCTACGGATGGGAGGTTCACCTCCCATCCCTCATTAAACCATCTACCTACCAGCCTACGAGACATTTAATTCAGGGCCAACGAGCCGCTTTTGGTTCTCCGGGCCAGTGGAGTCCAAATACGGTATTAATTCTCGGTGGAAGTTAACGCCACCTTTCCAGGTGCCTTCCATCGCCATCATGGTCTCTTTTTCTGCACATCCCCTCTCAACAGTTCTGCAATATAAATTCATAATGTTATTCACATTTATTGACCTTTTCCACAAGGTCCATTTACATCACATATTCACATTTATGAGTTTGCCACAGTTTTTGTCCAGTCCAGTTATTTTTACAAAATGGGGGAAACAGGGTGTTACAACACCATAGTGGTGGTCTAGAGTGATTTATACACACACCGACATTTACGAGAGTAAACTTCCACCTATTCTAGTCTCTTGGGCAGTTACGAAAGTGAACTGCCACCAAGCTGAGTTAACTAGTCTAGCAGTCTTCAGTTAACTGACTGAAACAGAGTGAAGTGATGAAAATATCAAGGAATCACGAGTAATGTGATAGTATGGTGATGATCCCAAGGACAATGTGCATTAGCTGGTGATGTTCCCAATTTTGCACGGTGAAAATACCAATGTAGCATTTAGACTCCACTCAACTGACCAAACTTAAGTGAAAACTGAAGAGAATATTCTCCCTAGAGGAATATTATTCCTAAAATATAGGAGACTGAATAATGACTAATAAGCATAGGAAAAACCTTAGGACAAAGTAATCCTAGGTGTGTGTGAAGTAACTCCAACAACTTCCTCGTTCTCCCATGTAGCGTCTTCGGGACCGTAGCAGGTCCATTGAACCTTTACCAAGCTGATGGATTTATTCCTAAGCACTTTGAATTTTCGGTCTAGGATGCACACTGGTTCCACACAAAAATACCCTTCATGTTCGACTTGTATCACACTCCGATCAATCACACGATTAGGGTAAGGTACATACTTTTTTAATAAATACACATGGAACACGTTATGACTTCTCATGGATGTAGGTAATGTTAGCATGTATGCAATTGGCCCTATCTTTTCTAACACCTCAAAAGGCCCATAATATCTCGCTGCCAACTTTGGGCAAATATCCAATTTTAACGAGCTTATCATGGCTTTGACTTTTAAAAACACATTCTCTCCCACTTTGAATTCTCTACGTGTTCTTCTTTTATCAACATAACTCTTCTTCCTATCTTGTGCAACTTTCAAATTCTACTTGATCTTTACCACCTATTCTTCCATTTCTCTTAATAATTCCGGCCCTATCACGACTATGTCTGCTGGGTTATCCCAACTTACTAGTGTATTGCATTTTCTGTCATACAATGCTTCAATCAAGATCATTTTGAATGATTCTTGATACCCATTATTGTAAGCAAACTCAACTAAATGGATATAGTCCTCCCACCTAGAAGTCTTGTCCATTAAATACATTCTCAATATATATTCAATTATCCAATCAATCCTTTCTGTTTGTCCATCTGACTCTGGGTGATGTGATGTATTGAAATTCAAAAATACTTTTAACAAACCCTTCCAAAAATTGGAAGTGAACTTGGGATCCCGATCCAACACTATTACCTTAGGCACACCATGTAGTTTGGCAATTTCTCTCATATAAATTTCTGCAATTATGAATTCCTTATGAGTTACTTTTATAGGAATGAAATGTGCAACCTTTGTAAGCTTGTCCACCACTACCATGATGGAATCATGTTTTCATGTTGTCCTAGGCCACTTGGTAATGAAATTGATAGTAACAACTTCCCATTTCCATTCAGGAATGAGCAATGGCTGCAACAATCCTGCTAGAAGTCTGTGCTCATCCCTTACCTTCTGACACTCCATGCATTTGGAAAACTAATTAGTGACATCTTTCTTCATGCCAACCCAAAAATATTGGCCTTTTACAACTTTAATAGTTTTCTGGTATCCTAGATGAACAATGTATGACATATTATGCATCTCCTTTAAAACATAATTTCTCAATTCCTGAGAATTGGGAACATAAACTCTACTCTAGAATAAGAGGATTCCATCCTCTTCTAGTTTGTAATCCTTATATTTCCGTTGTACATTATTGTGCTATAAGATTTGTTTGACTTGCATATATTGATGGTCTACTATTATAGCCTCTAGAATTCTATCTTTTAGATCTATTATATACATACTAATGGCTGTAGAATTTAGTGTTGGCTATTCAAACAAATATTTTAGACCACTATGGTCTACCCTTAATTCAAATTATCTTCTCATGAGGTAATTCCTCCACATCCTTAAAGTATGTACTATGGATGCCAAATCTAATTCATGTGTGGCATAATTTATTTCATGCTCCATCAGGTTTTTGGACTCATAAAAAATTACATTCCCATTTTGTGTAAGGACTCCACCGAGCCCTTCCTTGCATGCATATGTGCACACAAACAAGTCCTCATATGGATCTACAAATTTTAAAATAGGTGCATTGATTAGCGAATCCTTTAAGCACTGGAAATTTTCTTCACACTTGCCACTCCATTAAAACTTTACCCCTTTCTTTGGAAAATATGTTATTGGGTGTGCAACTTTGGAGAATCCCGGAATGAATCTCTTGTGGTAACCAACTATACCCATAAATGATCTAACCTATGAAATGTTCGTTGGCATTGACCAAATTTTGATTGCTTCAATCTTTTCCGGATCCACTGTTATGCCATTTTATGAAACAATGTGACCCAAATACTGGATCTCCTTTTGATAAAAAGTGCATTTACTCAATTTGGCATACAATTGGTTCTCTCTCAACACTTGTAGCACCATTCTCAAATGTGTCTCATGCTTTTCCTATGTCTTGGAGTATATGAGAATATCATCGAAGAATACAATGATTTTTTTTTCTAGGAAGTCTCTAAACACTCCATTCATCATACATATAAATGTATCCATTTCATTTTTCAACCCAAAAGGCACCACCACAAATTCATAGTGTCCATACCTTGTTCAAATTGTTGTTTTTCTAGTATCTTCTTCTTTGATTCTCACTTGATGATAGCCCAACCTCAATTCAAACTTGGAGAATATCATTGCTCCTTTCATTTGATAAACAATATCCTCAATCCTCGGAAAATAATATTTTTTCTTGACTGCAACCTTGTTCACATGTCTAAAGTCAATACATAACCTCATCGTTCCATCTTTTTTATTGAAAAAAATAAATGGGACACCCAAAGAAGAAATACTTGGGCGCATGTACCCCATCTTTAAAAACTCTTCTAGCTGCATTTGGAACTCTTTTATCTCTGGCGTGCTCATTCTGTAGGGATTTTTGGACACTGGGGCAGCTCCAAACATGAAGTCAATAGAGAAATCTATATCCCTCTTTGGTGAAAATCTTGAAAACTCTTCAAAAACATATTCAAACTCTTTCAGGACTAGATATTATTCAATACTTGGCTCTCTATCCTTCATTGGCTCTTCCATATGGGATGCATATATCTGACACCCTTTTCTAAAACTTCTTTTCTGTTGCAATGTTGGAATATATCAAACAGATATAGGCCTTGGAATACCTTGCACTATCCTTGAATTCCATTCCTCATCAAGACATGTGAAAGCCTTGTTATGACAATCTAAAACAACATGATTCGTTTCTAGCCAATCCATACCAATCAATTAGTCATAATACCCAAGCGATATGATGTTCAAAACTTCCTTAGTGTTAATTAAATTCATGTTTATAGGGAGTTCTTTAGCAATCTCATTAATTCTTCTCTTGGTTCCAATAGCTAGTTTAACTAACCAAGAAGTTTCTTGATTACCTTTGTTCAATTTAAATCTTTCAACTAGATTTGGATCTATATAGCTATGACTAGCGCCAGAATCAATCAAAATAGCTATGGGATAGTTATCGATATTACCTTCCACTTCAATTGACATGTGGTACTGATATTCTCCTTGTCTATTGTCCAAGGCTGCATAGATTCTTGGCATGCTTCTGCCCATGTCCTCTACTGTCTCCTCTTGCTTGATGCTATGCATAGTCTTCATTTTATCTCCCCGATGTGGACAAAATTTATAAATGTGATCTACTTCACATCCCTAAAACTTTATGGGCTATTGTCTTGGCCTCTTTCCCAAGGAATTTGTCATTTTCTGATCATATTAAGATGTATTTCCTTGTTGATGTGATTGAGACTATTCCTGATGATGTTGGATCATGTTGTCATTGATGCCAATGGTTTGATTGATTGATGTCAAGTGTTTGATTGATGTCAAAAGATTGATTGATTGATGATTGATGTAATGTAATATGTATTGTCCTTGAAGAGAATGCATAGATGAATATGGATCAATGAGTTGTCATTGATATGATGAAGATGGATCAATGAGTTGTCATTGATACACGATGCATAATTAATGGATATGATGCAGTGGTGGATTGATGCAAAATATGAATCACTATAGTATTATCATGATTGATACGGTGCACAAATGGATGAACTCCAAAGTGGTCCCCTTATGGTGAAATCCCTCATGGGAAGATGCTTTGCGGATTGAGTTATCCTAGTAGAATAGTTGGAGGACCCATGCTTTTATGTGCAATAATGAGATGAAGATCAATGAAGCTGTTGGTGAAACTATCATATATGGATATTTCTTTTCATACCATTTCCAGTGGTATGTGGAACGTCACATAACTCCTCACGGTTTGAGAGTTATGGCCTTACGAAGTTGGAGGACCCTCACATGTTGGCTTGAAGCCCAAAAGGTCAAAGAAGTCAAAGTGCTTTAAAAGAAGAAATCATTATTTAAATGATAAAGTAAAGTGACAAAGTCAAGGTGGATTATTTAAATAATAAAGAGAAGTGACACAATCAAGAAATATTATTTAAATGAGAAAGTAAGGTGACAAAATCAAGAAGGAATATTTAAATGATAAAGTATTGGAGAACTTTCTATTTATGGAAAGTAGTTAACCCTAAAATAAGGAAAACAGGTTAAGTGAACTAGAAATGGGTTAAGTGACCTAGAGGATGAAAGTATAAATAAGATAGCAATGGCCTCTTTAAAATAAATTCTTTGTGTGGATCAATGGAGAGCTTCTTGTGAGAATATCTTTTCGAGTATTGATGGAGAGCTTCTTGTGAGAGCATTTTTGGTGTGGATGTCTTGAGAATGATTGAAGATATATTCTGAGAGAGAGGAGATCAGGAGGATCTCATGGATGCATTGACATTTCGACAAGTCTGAGATCATGACAATGAAATTTTCGGAATTACAGAAAAACCCTATTTTCTGGTGCGTACGCGGGCTATCTGTGTATAGGGTGTGTATACGTGAGTTGTCTGTGTACAAGGTGCATACAATACACGAGTTGTTTGTGTACAAGGATAATACAGTGGATACAATCATGGATATTGGTGGTTGAGCTGATGACAAGTTGTTGAAGACTGAAGCAGGTTCGAGATTTGCATTCTATGGGCTCAGATCTGTCACTGAGACACTAACCTGGTTACATTGTTGTCTTGATGGATAGTATTGCTTGTTGTGTTGTGAATGCTTAGGGAATTCTTGCTATGGCTGCTATGATGTGGTTTATGTTAGTTGATGGATTGAGAAGTACTCTTGTGATTCAGTTGTGAAATGATTGCTATGGTATACTAGTTTCTTATACATGATTGAGTTAGAATTCATATTGATTGGTTGTACATCATGAGTAAGCTATTGGAGAGCTTGGATGTGTTGTGACTGGATGGTTGTCAGTTTGGACAGTGAGAGACAGAAGAGAATGATGAATTGGTTGTAGAGGATGTGAGTTGATCTTGAGATATAAACCCTAATAAGCTCATATGATATACACAGGATGTAGTACTACTTGGGCACGTATACACGCATGCTATAGTACTGGTAGGGCACGTACATACGTGTGCTACACTACTGACAGGTCACGTACCTATTGCAGATTGATATCTGTTGAGGATTGTTTCCTCATCTCAGTTGGTACTGAGTGTGTAAGATGAGTCTTTCATGATAGAGCTGGTGCTCTTGTAGAGTTTTACTCTATTCAGTTGTTTCTAGAAAACCCCAAGGATTGTAGTCCGTAATAAAAAGAAAATTGTACATACATCTTGTGTTCTTTGTGTTCCTTATGGTGATGACTTGTTGATGATATATTGCTGATATATGTTGCTGATATGTGTTCACATCTAACTGGTTATAAATGACATCAGTGAGTAATGAGTAAGATGTTGAATGCTAACTAATGAGTTTTGTGTAAGAGGGAAGTTTTGGGAAAATGATTCCCACACTCATTCACCCCCCCTCTAAGTGTGGTAGGTGTGTCCAACAATTGGTATCAGAGTGGGCCTTCACTACAAGACTTAAAAATATTGAAGGAGATCCATAGACACACAAATGGATGATGAAATACCAATCCTTTATGAGGAAAACTATTCTACTTGAAGAATAGAGATGAGAGTGTATTTGAAGACAATGGGAGCAACTATTTGGAAGACAACCATTGGTGGATCAGTTCCAATGAAGAACAAGTCAAAGTTTTCATCTCAAAGGGAAGGAAAGAAGAATGATGCATTGGCTCTCAAGACCATTCTTAGTGGACTCTCAAGCCCTATCAAAGAAAGCATGTAACAATTCACTTCCGCCAAGGATCTATGGCTAAATCTAGAGCAGACATATCAAAACAAGGAAGAAGATGATGAAGACCACTCCATCAATATAATTAAAGGTAAATAATCTCCAAAGTCTCTTGAATGAATTATTTCAAAATGTGATCTTAAAAACATTTCAAATGAAGACAAAGAATCAAGTGAT
Source organism: Picea sitchensis (assembly GCA_010110895.2). NCBI lineage: Eukaryota > Viridiplantae > Streptophyta > Pinopsida > Pinales > Pinaceae > Picea > Picea sitchensis. The sequence continues at coordinate 21,240 of SNQJ01S0032280.1, forward strand.
AATGGTAGCACAAAGGAAAGCAAAGAATCATGTGATGATGTTGGTAAAAAGGAAGATCTTGAACGTAATTCAAATGAGGTAAAAAATCTCCAAAGACTCTTGATTGCAATGATTCAAAATGTGATGATGTTGAATGTTTCTACTGAAGTGAAGAAGAAGATATAGAAATAGTTTGTGTGAAGTTTGATGGTAGTTATCCCATGAAAAGAATAGAAGAAGATCTATTAGAAATTCAAAAAGAAGTTGAAGAGGGTTTATATAGATATATCAGTGATCATTATCATACACACTATAACTATCTTTTGGATAACACTAAGAAGTTTCTTAGGAGGAGTCAAAGGCACAGATTGAGGTTAAAGTGAATTCTCAAAGAAAGAGAAGAGAGCAATAAGACTCAATTAGAAGAAAAGGAAGTAGATATCACTAGACTAAAGAATGGAAAAGAAGATATGAATGTAGATGATGAGATTAGAAAAAGTTTTGAAACTATTGTCCATGTCAAAACCCAAATTGAAGAAGCCAAAAGGATAGAGGAACTGTTGAAAAATTAGATAAATGAAAAGGAAGAGTCATGTTGTAAGTTAGAAGCTTGATCTGGATTATTTTCGGCACGAAATGCGATCAGAGATATAATAAAGAAATGCATAGAGATATCGTAGATATTCAATAATATAACAAAAAAGTATCAAATATGCAACCATAAACACAGATATACAATAATACACAATTTCTATTAATCAAAGAAATGTACAGAGACTGTAAAAATACAGAGTGAAAGACTTGCTAGAATGGTGGCGGCTTATCTCTGAGAAGAGATGTGATGGCTGCGCTCCTTCAGAAGAAGATGAGTATAATGAGACTCTGAAGGCCTTTTTACAATAAAAAGGAATGCCAAAAACCCTAGACATCCAAAAACCTAACCCTAGGAGATGAAGCGCCAAAAGTCATGTGGGCATCATTTGGGTAAGTTAGTACATCAACTTCCCGGGGTCGTAACTTTTGCATACGATCTCTGTTTTAGGCGTATGATAGCTCGTTAGAAAGGTATCATCGCGGAGATTCATTGTGTGGGATCAATCATGCCTTCAGATATATTTGATAAGCTCTATATCCAAAAAACGCCATTTAGGCCCTCAAAATGGCCCCAGAAGTTAAAACCTGCTAAAAATAGTAAATTGCCAAAATTGCCAGAAAACTGTTTTGAGCCAGTCGAAAAAGGTGGGTAGCCACCGATATCCACTTGGATAAAAGCTGAAATTGTTGATCTTAGAAAGAAAGTGGAGAAGTCAAATAAATTCTTGAATAGCTCACTAATATTGGATGAGATCTTGGAAAGTATAAGATCACCATATGATAAATTAGGTCTTGGATACAAAAAGGAAGTTACACATGTTAAAGAAAGCACCTCAAAGAATCATGAAGTAAGTCCATCAAAGAAGGAAGAAAATGTTGCAAAACAACCATCTACACAAGGCAAAGAAAATCTCAAAAGAACAAAGCAAGGAAGACATCAAGAAGTTATTCTTGGGACACCAAAGAAAAGGTATTCATGGGCATTGCTATTCATGTAATGGATATGGTCACAAATATTTTGAATGTAGATCTTATGAAAGGATATATAATGGAAGATTTTATAACACCACGAGGTGTTGGAGATGCGATCAAGTAGGACACATTGTTGTTCACTGTAACACCATTAGATGCTACAACTGTAGTGGATTTGGCCACAAATCCCAGGAGTGCTGGAACACAAGAAGAAAGTCCATGATGAGGACTTCACATAGCATGGCTAGAATAAGGAATGAAGTAAGTAAATGACACATCTTTGAAAATATGGATGCTCAGAGCTCAAGTTTTGAGGAGCAGGGACATCTACAGAAGTGGGTGAAGAAGACAAAGCAACCATAATAGAATGAAAGACTGAAGGGAAGTTCAAAAGTGTCATCTATTGAGGCATACGCGGGTGAAAGTGGTATCAATCATGTACATACGCAGGCTGACCTTGTATAGGTCGCGTACATACGCGACCTGTATGTGCAATAGGCCGTGTACATGTGGTAAAGCCTAAGGAAAATGGCTATGCACAGGGATTGCAATTTGATGTGATGGTATAACTCTGTGATGTAGGGTCTGACATTGTTGATTGCAGGTTCTGACACTGTTTTCCGCAGGTTTTCACGATACTATATTGGATTATGTAAGGTGATGATGTAAAATAAAATCTTGGGTGCATGGCACTAACCCATGAGTATGGATTGATTCATTTTCAGTTGAATAACAATGCTAGTTATGACAGTGAAGTTATGGCACCTTGGTTATGAGATTGATGTATTGGAAGCTTACTTGATGGAAATCTTGATGCATGCATTTAGCATATGGATAGGCTACACATTGGGACATGTGGTTGGTGAGGTGATCATGTTTTACATCATTGATAATTCATAGCTTGATATATAACTGATACATGTTTGGTACACTCATATATGGCATATGCTTGATGTTACTACAACATTGCTACTACTTGATTAGCACAAAAAATGACATTTGTTTGAGATACATGATTGTGGCACTTGGTTCATGATGGAGACATATCATGAGTGATATGATACATTGTTTGGCATGTTGGTAGATGCACATGGTTGGAATATTGGTAGATGCACATGGTTTGCATATTGGTAGATGCACATGCTGACATGTTGATAGAGGCGTATGATTGATACATTCCATGGATGATATCTTTTGGCACATTGCATGATGTTGATGAACATGGTTGATGTACATAGGTGTTGTGCACGATGACCACACATTTTTGTACAATATGTACTTGGTTGATATTTTTCTCATGATTCTTTATTTCATTGTTGACATATCTTTTTCTTCATGATGCTTGGTATGGCATGAGTTTGATGCATGAACAAGTCCAAGGATCACTATATGGTAGCACATTGTTCATATTCCATAGAATATAGGGGAGACATACCCATAGGGGGAGTCATTCTTCTTCCCATGATTCTAGGAGGAGATATTTATCAAGATGCATACCTAGAAAAAAGACCTATATTTGAAGAAAGAGCACATAATAATTTAGTGTTGGCTATTAAAACAAATATTTTAGACCACTATGGTGTACTCTTAATTCAAGTTATCTTCTCATGAGGTAATTCCTCCATATCCTTAAAGTATGTACTATGGCTTCCAAATCTAAGTCATATGTGGCATAATTTATTTCATGCTCCTTCAGTTTTTTGGACTCATAACAAATTACATTCCCATTTTATGTAAGGACTCCACCGAACCCTTCCTTGCATTCATATGTGCACACAAACAAGTCCTCATATGGATCTACAACTTTTAAAATAGGTGCACTGATTAGCGAATCCTTTAAGCACTGGAAATTTTCTTCACACTTGCGACTCAATTCAAACTTTACCCCTTTCTTTGGAAAATATGTTATTGGGTGTGCAACTTTGGAGAATCCCGGAATGAATCTCCTATGGTAACCAACTAGACCCATAAATGATCTAACCTCTGAAATGTTCGTTGGCATTGAATTTTTTTTGATTGCTTCAATCTTTTCCAGATGCAGTCCTATGCCATTTTATGAAACAATGTGATCCAAATACAGGATTTTCTTTTGATAAAAAGTGCATTTACTCAATTTGGCATACAATTGGTGCTCTCTCAACACTTGTAGCACCATTCTCAAATGTTTATCATGCTTCTCCCATGTCTTGGAATATATCAGAATATCATCGAAGAATACAATGAATTTTTTTTCTAGGAAGTCTCTAAACACTCCATTCATCAGACATATAAATGTATCCATTGCATTTTTCAACTCAAAAGGCACCACCACAAATTCATAGTGTCCATACCTTGTTCAAATTGTTGTTTTTATAGTATATTATTCTCTGATTCTCACTTGATGATATCCCGACCTTAATTCAAACTTGGAGAATATCATTGCTCCTTTCATTTGATAAACAATATCCTCAATCCTTGTCAAAGAATATTTTTTCTTGACTGCAACCTTGTTCACCTGTCTAAATTCAATACATAACCTCATTGTTCCATCTTTTTTATTGAAAAAAATAACTGGGACACCCAAATAAGAAATAATTGGGCGCATGTACCCCATCTTTAAAAACTCTTCTAGCTGCATTTGGAACTCTTTTATCTCTGGCGTGCTCATTCTGTAGGGATTTTTGGACACTGGGGCAGCTCCAAACATGAAGTCAATAGAGAAATCTATATCCATCTTTGGTGAAAATCTTGACAGCTCTTCAAAAACATATTCAAACTCTTTCAAGACTATATATTATTCAAGACTTGGCTCTCTATCCATCATTGGCTCTTCCATATGGGATGCATATATCTGACACCCTTTTCTAAAACTTATTTTCTGTTGCAATGTTGGAATATATCAAACAAATATAGGCCTTGGAATACCTTGCACTATCCTTGAATTCCATTCCTCATCAAGACATGTGAAAGCCTTGTTATGACAATCTAAAACAACATGATTCTTTTCTAGCCAATCCATACCAATCAATCAGTCATAAGCCTAAGCAGTATGATGTTCAAAACTTCCTTAGTGTTAATTAAATTCATGTTTATAGGGAATTCTTTAACAATCTCATTAATTCTTCTCTTGGTTCCAGTAGCTAGTTTAACTAACCAAGAAGTTTCTTGATTACCTTTGTTCAATTTAAATCTTTCAACTAGATTTGGATCTATATAGCTATGACTAGCTCCATAATCAATCAAAATAGCTATGGGATAGTTATCGATATTACCTTCCACTTCAATTGACATGTGGTATTGATAGTCTCCTTGTCTATTGTCCAAGGCTGCATAGATTCTTGGCATGCTTCTGCCCATGCCCTCTACTGTCTCCTCTTTCTTGATGCTATTCATAGTCTTCATTTTATCTCCCCGATGTGTACAAAATTTATACATGTGATCTACTTCACATCCCTAAAACTTTATGGGCTATTGTCCTGGCCTCTTTCCCAAGGAATCTGTCATTTTCTGATCACCTTAAGATGTATTCCCTTGTTGATGTGATTGAGACTATTCCTGATGATGTTGGATCATGTTGTCATTGATGCCAATGGTTTTATTTATTGATGTCATTGATTGATGTCAAAAGATTGATTGATTGATGATTGATGCAATGTGATATGTATCACCCTTGATGAGAATGCATAGATGAAGATGGATCAATGAGTTCTCATTGATACATGATGAACATGGATCAATGAGTTGTCATTGATACATAATGCATAATTAATGCATATGATGCAGTGGTGGATTGATGCAAATGATGAATCACTATAGTCTTATCATGATTGATAAGGTTCACAAATGGATGAACTCCAAAGTGGTCCCCTTGTAGTGAAAGCCCTCACGGGAAGACGCTTTGCAGATTGAGTTATCCTAGAAGAATGGTTGGAGGCCCCATGCTTGTATGTGGAATAATGAGATGAAGATCAATGAATTTGTTGCTGAAACTATCCTAGATGGATAGTTCTTTTCATACCATTTCCAATGGTATGTGGAGCGTCACATAACTCCTCACGGTTTGAGTGTTATGGCCTTACGAAGTTGGAGGACCCTCACATGTTGGCTTGAAGCCCAAAAGGTCAAAGAAGTCAAAGTGCTTTAAAAGAAGAGATCATTATTAAATGATAAATTAAAGTGTTAAAGTCAAGGTGGATTATTTAAATAATAAAGAGAAGTGAGAAAATCAAGAAAGATTATTTAAATGATAAAGTAAGGTGACAAAATCAAGAAGGAATATTTAAATGATAAAGTATTGGAGAACTTTCTATTTATGGAAAGTAGTTAACCCTAAAATAAAGAAAATAGGTTAAGTGACCTAGAAATGGGTTAAGTGACCTAGAGGATGAAAGTATAAATAAGATAGCAATGGCCTCTTGAAAATACCTCCTTTGTGTGGATCAATGGAGATCTTCTTGTGATAATATCTTTTAGAGTATTGATAGAGAGATTCTTGTGAGAGAATTTTTGGTGCGGATCTCTTGAGCATGATTGAAGATATATTCTAAGAGAGAGGAGATCAAAAGGATCTCATGGATGCATTGAAGTTTCAACAAGTTTGAGATCATGACTGTGAAATTATCGGAATTACAAAAAAACCCTATTTTCTGGTGCGTATGCAGGTTGTCTGTGTATATGGTGCATATACGTGAGTTGTCTGTGTACAAGGTGCATACAATACGTGATTTGTCTATGTACAAGGAGCGTACAGTGGATAAAATCATGGAGATTTGGGGTTGAGCTGATGACAAGCTATTGAAGACTGAAGTAGGTTCCAGATCTAAATTCTATTGGCTCAGATCTGTCACTGAGACACTGGTATGGTTACATTATTGTATTGATGGATAATATTGCTTGTTGTGTTGTGAATGCTTAGAGAATTCTTGGTATGGCTGCTATGATGTGGTTTATGTTGGTTGATGGAGTGAGAAGTACTCTTGTGATTCAGTTGTGATATGATTGCTATGGTATACTAGTTGCTTATACATGATTGAGTTAGCATTCATATTGATTGGTTGTGCAACATGAGTAAGCTATTGGAGAGCTTGGATGTGTTGTGACTGGCTGGTGGTTAGTTTGGACAGTGAGAAACAGAAGAGAATGATGAATTGGTTATAGAGGATCTGAGTTGATCTTGAGAGATAAACCCTAACAATCTTAGATGATATACACAGTATATAGTACTACTTGGGCGCGTATACACGCATGCTATACTACTGGTAGGGAACGTACATTGTAACACCCTGTTTCCCCCAGATTGTAAATATAACTGAACTGGCCAAGGACTATGGCAAAACTCATAAGTATGAATGTGTGCTGTAAATGGACCTGCAGGAAGAGGTCAATGAATGTAAATGATAGCTTGAATTTATTGCAGAAATGCTGAGAGGGGATGTGCAGGATTTAAGTTGGATGATGGAGTGAGAAGTACTCTTGTGATCTACCAGATATGATTGCTACAGTATATCAGTTGCTTATACATGATTGAGTTAGATTTCATATTGATTGGTCAGGCAACATGAGTAAGCTATTGGAGAGCTTGATGTGTTAAATCGGGCCGGTATTATTTGCAAAGTGAGAAACAGAAGAGAATGATGAATTGTTTACAGAGGATCTGAGTTGGTCTCGAGATAAACCCAATAATCTTAGATGATATAATACAGATATAGTACTACTTCATGCCAGATACACGATGCTGCCATACTCATCGTAGGGAACGCATATTGTAAACACCCCTGTTTCCAGATTGTAAATATAACCGAATTGGCCAACGACTATGGCAAAACTCATAAGTATGAATGTACGTGAAATGGACCCGCAGGAAGAGGTCAATGAATGTAAATGATAGCTTGAATATTATTGAATTTATTGAAGAACTGCTGAGAGGGGATGTGCGAAAAAGAGATCACGATGGTGGTGGAAAGCACCTAGAAAGGTGGCGCGCATCTCCATCGAGAATTAAATACCAGATTTGACTCTAACGTCTCGAGAACTAAAAGCCGTCACGTCTCGGTAAATTAATGGTTCAGACCGTAGGCTTAATGTCTTGATGAGGGATGGATGGTGAACCACCCATCCATAAATATCTCAGACCTGACCACATATGGGGAAATTCGTGCCACACGCAACCTCTGAGAGGTTATGCATATATCGGAACCGATTTGAAAGGGGCAAATGCGAACTCGCAATTTTACTAAGAGGAGGATCACAGAGAGGAGGATCGGTAACCTTCGCCCTCGGCAATCGCGCATGAGACGAAGTTCAAGACATCATGGTCTCAGCCAAGTGGCTTAGTGGTAACCGGGTGAGGAGTTTTAGCTCTTACCGCTGGGTGTGGAACGAAATTCCTCGCCAGCTTGCTCCTCATTGCCGAAGGTTTCCGGAGTATTTTGCTTATGTTGCATCTTGAAATTTATATATCATTACATATGTTCATAGACTGTGGAATTGCAAATATTTCCCGTGTAAGAATGTCCGTAGAAATTGATAATGAGGGGTATATATTGGCTCATAGAATTGTGAAATTATAAACGACTCCCGCATAAGAATGCGCGTTCGCAGAGCTGATAAGAATGAATTGATATATATGTTTAAAACCGGGGAAACTGCGTTTGACTTACGCGGATAAATGAATCTAATCATGCCAAAATTGCCTTCGAAGTCGCTCTTTACCGCTTCCTGAATGCCCCAAGAGGGATCTCTCCACGTAGATTTCCTCTTGAAAGGTTCGCCATGAAACCCGCAATAAGGGTTCGAACGATAGGCCTTATTAATCCCGCATGAGGAGGAGGAACGATTCTAATAATGTTCCAAGATAGTAGTGTTGTGAGGAGGGACAAATCGACAGATGAGATCTCGTCAGAGTGAACCATAGTCATTCATTCATGACCATTAGATTGACGAAAAGTAACGTTATGCTATACGCCTTCCCTCTCTCATCGCGGAGTTAACGACAAATTCGGGGATCGTAAATCCCAAGACCCAAAAAAGAACGAATTTGGACTGCTAGATCCTGGCTCACATTACTCCATCACCGCTGATCCCGGAGAAGCCGCCAGGCAGGCACGCCGAGGGAAGGATTTGAGCCATTAGATCCGAGTAGAAATCCTGCTAAACCATTGGATCGGGAAGAGTTGCTCCGGAGCTAAACTCTAGTGTGCGAGGAAGAGTCCTAGCCGCTGATCTCTCGGCGATCACTTGCCTATCATCTCCAGAGAAGCCGCCGGATACCGTGTCATCTGCTTTGTTGAGTCCATAATCGGCCTTGTGGTTCTAAATCCTTCAGAATGTATCCTAGCCGCTGATCTCGGCAAGACACGTGTCGGCGTCTCGAGGCATTGGGATTTCACTCATCGTGGATTTTAGGAGTGTAGAACCGCTGCACAATGAAATCCCGATACGCGATTTCACGGATCAATTTGGACCATCCATTATGCGACGCCGCGGTCGTGAGATCCGAGGGGAATCTCGGACATTTTCCATCTGGGAAATCACTGTCCTTTGATTATCTGATAACCCTGATTCGTCCAGATTTGAATTGATATCGACGATATCATCGACCGATAGGTCGACATCCAGATACGATAAGAGATCCCGGCGGCTCTGAATCTGGGGAATCGAGATCCCAGAGCAGAGAAACGATCAAGTCTCAAATCCCGCAGAGCAAATCTAAGCCACTGCTGAGAGGGACACGGTCACGCAGATCATCCGCCCGTGAGATCCGTACCGCACGGGCCACTCGTCTCGGAAACAGCGATAAGATCCGACCGGCCCATCGGCTGGACAGTGTTATAGATCGAGCCATCAGCATTTGACACTTCGGGAAATCGGAATTCCCGAGGTCAATTGACACGGGACAGGATAAGTCGCTAAATCCCGAGGAAAGGATCTCAACTGTTGATCTTGGTGACGGTATGAGATCTCGGCTAGCCTATCAGATTTGGAGCATCGGGTTTTCCAAAGGCAAGAAACTTTTCAGATAAGCTGTGGAATCGCGATCCGCGATTTCCCGACGCTTATCATAACCGCTAACTCCAGGGACGCGGTCCAAGGATCCGAAGAGATCGTGGTTCGCATTTCGGGATTCTATGACAAGAAACTCACGATGTGAGGAGTCAATGAATCCTAAACGCGACTGGCCCCACAACCATAGATCGCCAGTTGATAGATCGTCACCCATGCCATCATAGGGAGTGGGGACCATAGGCTGCATCATGGCCGTGTGTCGGAAGACCGTTTGTCCGTGAGTCAACGCTAGTGGCATCGATCTGAGGATCAAATTTGCTAAGGCCCTGCATCGCTGGACATCATAAACACCAACTCCCGGCGGGTAGCTATAGAGCTTTATTATGTGGTAGCGTGTCCCGGCGGACCTAAAACCGTAACCAAGAGAGCTAATGTGTAGGAGATGACGGAATCGGAGGATCACGAGTCCTGGGGTGAATGAATTTTGACACTAGAAACCCCAAATCCCAACATTGAACCAGGGATTGACATTTCACTAATGCGTGCTCGAGATTTCTCATTTGTAGGAGATTAACCCCAAAATTTTAAATTACGATAGTGGGTGTGTTTCGCTACAAAGTGGTGTCAGAGCATGGTTACATCAGCCCGACCGGGTCATGCACCAAGCCGCACTGGCCGCGATAAAGCTCAGACGTCGAAACACTCCTGGCTATGAAAACCCCGATTTTAACTATCTTATCCAGGATTAAAACTTGGAATATGAATACTAACTGCGGTATGCATGTTAAAGAATTGTGAATTATGCACAAATTATGGAACATATATTTAATTCTTCACTAATAATATCCAAATATTGTCATCTGATTCGCTGACGACACCTGGAATGGCAAACGTTGGTGAGTATGGTGACTGACTAAGAGGTGGGAGAAGGCTCCTACAACAGAGACTTAAGAGTCCATTTAAAGAAGAGCAGGAACCTTTACAGACTTAGTCACCGAGACTGCGGAGGAGTCTCATGGTTGAATTGGGAAAGCTGCAAGGCCGATAATGCAAGGATGATGAAAGAACAAGAAAAAACAAACGAAAATCAATGCAGTCTTACTACAGAGATTTTATCTGACCTACAACGAAAAATGCTGCATGAACCTAAGATGCAAAATCATGTATCGCTTCTGGCCACTAATCGAGAGAATCGACGCCAAGAAAGGTCCACCCCTGCAGGTGGACCAGTACCAGATGACTCCACCGAGAAGGAAACCAGTGATTCGTATATTCTAAAGCGACCGCCTCCTATTCTCAAAGAACAAAAGCAGGCAAAAGACTTCAAGAGTCACAAATTTGAAGAATTTAGAAAGGCCAAACCCTTCCGGGACGACGGTGATAAAGAAGGAGGGTAGTCGAGGCTTGGCTATCAATGTAAGAAATATTTCAGAGTTCACGACTTCTCAGAGAACTTGAAGGCCCGCGGTGGCCACTTTCAATCTGAACAAAAAAACTTCCATCTGGTGGGAATACCTCAATGAAATTGATAAAAGGTCCGTGAGGAGGACCTGTATTTGAAATGGTTTGAGAAGTACTTCCCGAAGAAGTATTTATCGGAAAAGGATTGACGAAGGCAAGAGTTTTGATGAACTCAAATCGACAACTTACTCATGGAGAACATACCAACAAATTCCTTAACTTTATCGAGGCATGGCTCCTCTACATCAAAGCCACGAGAAGGCGAAGGTACAACGCTTCATCGAAGCTTCCCAAAGAATAATACCGGAACCGAATCGAGTTTGACGAACCAGAGACCTTAGAAGGTACTATATGAAATGCAACATATTGTCATGAGCAATATGGAAATCGAGCAGAGTCCCGTGGAGATTGAAACAAGAATGGTTCAAAATTTCAGAAGAAAGGGAGCAAATCCTCGAGATTTAAAACCTACAAGCGTAACTGCACGAACTTTCCAACCCGGAGTGTACTCCACCGCATCCTTTCCTAAGGATGGAAATAAACTGACTCCATACCAAGAAAGACTGATAACCTAAAGAGAAAAAACCGCTGGAATGATGGGATTGCAGGGGAGATCATCTCGAGATCACCAATTCATGCTCCAACAAATGAAAGTTTTATAACATACAGAAGCTACCACAAATAACGATGTGGCTGTGAGTGTGCCATACTCCATGTTCTCGACAACCAGCTCTAATTCACTGCTTCAGGCAGGGAACTAGAAGGTATGATCTCTTCACCATCTCAGTATCCGCTTTGATTGACCCTCGTTCAAATCTGAGCCTATATATCCCCTAGAACCATTATCATGTGTTTCACCAATGGCTAAACTAAACCATGGCTGGTACAAATAGCCACCGGCACCAAAGAAAGGTGGTAGAGGCCATACCAACCCGCCGCCATCGCGTTGGTAAATTCCCCACCCAAGCAACCCTTTAATGTGATACCTCCCGATCATAATGATCCGGTTGGTTGGTATGGATTTGGTTGGTCGCCTACAAAAGCCAAACTGACCTGCTACTATAAGACCTTAGAATGCGTAAGTGAAGGAGGAAAAAGGATAAACCTTCAAGGGATCCAAAAACATGTCCTCGGTGAGACAAATATCAGCATTACAATGAAGAAATATTGCCGAAGGGATGTCTCTTTATATGTAGTACAGGTGTTAGAAACAATCGAAGGTGTAGAGCCAAGCCCTCAAGATCACCCTATCTTGAAAAAGAATACCGAGATGTGTTTCTAGAGGAAATACTGGCTCACTCCGAGAAGAGACATTGACTTCTCATGAACTTGCACTGTGAGCAAGGTTTGCCTAGAACACTTAATAGACGGATGAGCATGCCCGAATTAGCTGGAATCAAATTCGTAAATTGAAAGAAATGATGGATATGGTTATATTCACCGTGGTTCCCCGGGGAGAACCGGGTCCTGCTTAGAAAAGAAAGATGGCACCTTAGACTGCGGTATAGATTATGCATAACTATCAGTAAATCCATAAGGAACAAATACTTTGCCCAGATCGATGGGATCTATTTGACTGGCCAGAGGTGCGCCTGCTTTTCGAATATTGACTTGAGATCTGGTTACCATCAAGTCTGAATCAAGGTGAAGACATCCATAAGAGACCGCTTCCTATTGCCATGGTCACTATGAGTTTCAGGGTAGCACCATTTGGGTTAACTAATGCCCTCGCTAATTATAAAGCTTACGAACAATGTACTCAGAATTTCAGATAATGCATTAGTTTTTATTGATGATATCTTAATCTACTTAAGAATAGAGAAGAACATGAAGAGTATCTTAGACTGTTACAAGTGCTAAGAGAGCATCAATCCCATGCTAAATTCAACAAATGTGACTTCTTTCAAAACAAATACACTACTTGGGACATGTTCTATCCAAGGAGCAGAAGTTGCAGACCCCGACAAGATCAGGGTCTATCATGGAATGGCTCAATTCCCAAGGATGTCTCTACATTAGATCCTTCATGGGATTGGCGGATACTATAGGAGATTTATAAAAAGACTTCTCCAAGATTGGTCGTCCAATCACTTCCTTCTCGTATTGAAGGGAAAGAAATTTCCGTGGACACAACAATGTGGAGGAAAGATTTAAAACCTTGAAACATTTAATAACCCATTCATCCATGTTGAAAATCGCTGACCTGGAAGATGACTTCCTTGTGTGCACGATGCCTCAGAAGAAGGGCTCGGGGAGTCCTATGCAGAAGGAAACAGATCTGCTATGAATCCCTAAATTGAATGAGCATGAGGTCAACTATGTGAATCTATGATCTAGAATTGGCTGCCATAGTGTACGCCTTAAAAAATGTGGAGGCATTACTCCCGAAGGAAATTTGTAATTATGATGATCACCGTGGATTACGGCATTTGGTTTGATCAACCTTAAGCTCAATACACTAGACAAGCGATGGATGGCCCTCTACGGTGTCTGATTTTGAAATCAAACACATCAAAGGTAAGGAGAATAGGGTATCCAATGCCCTTAGCAGAAGCATGAGAACGACTCACCGCTGCCACTGCGGAGTACCTCGGAGACGATATCAAGGACAGAAATAAAGAGGCAATAAGAACAGACTCTCGTCCTAAAATGTAACCCCTGCACTCACAGCAAAGAACTACCGGAGTAAAATACGGCTATCGTGACGATCAAGGAGGGTCTACTATGACAGAGATAGATCAGACATTCCAATCAGGATGACTTGGAAGAGGTTCATCATGGATGAACTACATAGAAGACCCTACAATGGTCACCTGTGATACCGTGAAATGATTATCGCTTAATTGAAAACAATTTTTCTCCTCGCCGGATTGAAGAAGCACACATAGCCAAATATTTAAGCCCAATGCATAGAATGCCAACGGTTAAAGCGTTAACATCGGCTACCCGTACCGGATTACTTCCGCACTTTTTACCTATCTTTTAATGGAAATGGGAAACCATCTCCATGGATTTTATCAATAGATTACCAACTTCAACCAAAACAAAATGATGCCATTATGGTGGTGGTAGACAACCTGAGCAAGTCTGCTCATTCTTATCTATCAAACGACTAGAAGGGCGATAGATATCGTGATAGGTATTTATGAAAGAGGTGTTTCGACCGCACGACATGCCGAAAGAGATAATATCCGATAGAGACACAAAATTCACTTCAATTCTGGAGATCACTGATGGCCGGATTAGAGACCAAATTGTTGTTTAGTACCGTTTCATCACCCTCAAACCGATGGACAAACAGAAGAGTAACCAGATATTAGAAGATGTTAAGGATGAAGGTGATGCAACTTAGAAATGGAAGACTACTCCGCCATTGGTAGAATTTGTCGGCAACAACGGCTACTAAGCGATCCTTAAAGAGAATTATCTGAGGTCCTATGGTAGATAATGTAATACTCAAATACCGGAGCAACTCGGTGAATAGGATTTCTTTGGACCATGTTGAAAGAAATGGAACAGCAAGGAGCTCAGATAAAACAAAATCAAGGTCGCTTAGAACCGATAGAAAAGCTATGCCGATCAAAAAAGAGAACTCCAAGAGTTCCAAACAGGAGATCATATATATATCCTGCATCTGTCTAAAGAGTTCTCTAAAGGCTTGTTAAATCGCACCCCGCATTGTGGACCTTTTGAGGTTCTAGATAGAGGGATCCGTGAGGGCTATCGGCTAGCACTTCCTCCCACAATAAAAGCACATAATGTTTTCCATGTTTCCTTATTGAAGAAATATGCATGAGCGCTAATCATATAATTCTTGATCGTTTCAGATCCGTGGAACCGGAGGGAGAATTTAAACCCCACGCATATTGGACATATGGAAACCCAACTCCTAATGTAAATCCATTGCAATGCGTCAAGGTGCTGGAAACATTTTGGCCTGTGACATGAGGCTACATGGTATATGGAAGATGCCATGAAACAGGGTTATCCGATTTTGTTTACTTCTGTGGATGTAATTCATGTTAGTAGCTAAGAACATCGAGGACTATGTTCCCTTTTAAGGGGGGACCCAGAACACCGCTTCCCCAGAGATTGTAACATAACTGAATCAGCCAAGGATTATGGCAAACTCATAAGTATGAATGTGTGTTGTAAAATTTGACTCGTGCAGAAGAGGTCAATGAATGTAAAATGATAGTTTGAATTTATTGCGTGAAATGCCGAGCTGTGGATGTAAAAGAGACCATTTATGGTGGCGGAAGGCACCAAAAGGTGGCTTAATCTCCACCGAGAATTGGGGCCACTGTGATTTGGACTTAACGGCCCGAGAACTTAAGCCGCCCGGCTGGCCCCGAAATTAATGGCTATTCGCCGACCTGTAGGCGGATGTCTCTAAGATGAGGATGGATGGTGAACTACCATCCGTGAGGGACGCCGTGCCTGATCGCGAGAAATCGTACACACCTAAACTTCTGAGAGGATAAGGCGATGGCCGGAAATAATTGAAAGGCGACGCTGCAGGGGAACTCTGGCAATTTTACGTAGTGTGAGTGATCGCAGAGAGGAGGATTGCAACCTTCGCCTCCGGCTAATCGGCGCATGAGAGACACAGTCTCGTGACATCGTGGTCTCACCGGGTGGCTAGTGGTAAATCCAAAGAGTCGCTAATGCTTCACGGTTGGGTGGAAACAAGCAGCCGCCCTCGCCAGCATTTGCTCCCATTTCTGAAGTTATTTCTGATAAGCATTTTGCTTATGTTGCATCTTGAAATTTATATACCTGGCCACATATGTTCATATACTTGTGGAATTGCAAATATTTCCGGTGTAAGAAATTTGCACCGTAGAAATTGATAATGAGGAGTAGATATTGGTTCATAGAATTGTGAAATTATAAATGACTCTGACAATAAGAATGTTCTCGTAGAGCTTGATATGAATGAACTGATATATATATGCTTAGTTAACGGGAAACCGTGCTTGACTTACATGGATAAATGAATCTAACCATGTCCAACCATTCTCAGGAAGCTACCTCCCTTTATCTGCTTCCGGAAAAACCCCTGTAGGGATCTCTTCACAGAGATATCCTCCTTAGAAAGGTTCGCTAAGAACTCAGAATAAGGATTCGAACGAATTAGGCCTTATTAACCTTGCACGACGAGGAACGATTCTATTAATGCTCCAAGATAGTAGTGTTGTGGAGGAGTGATAAGCCCATCTGACGATCTTGTCGTGAACCATAGTCATTCACTTAATTCATTGATTTCGATGAAAGTAACGTTGGTGCTATACGCCTTTCCTCTCCCTTAATCGCGGGAGCAAATTCAGAAATTGGGATCAGAAATCCCAAGACCCAAAAGAAATCCAACTGACCGCTAGATCCTGGCTCACATTACCCGCTAGCCGCTGATCCGGAGAAGCTGCACAGGTTTTAAGCGCAGGGGTAGACGCGCGGGGGAGTGATTTGAGCCATTAGATCCGGAGTAGAAATCTCGTAAACCGTTTGATCGAAGAGTTGCACCCGAGCTAAACTCTAGTGTGCAGAGGAAGAGTCCTAGCCGCTGATCTCTACAGGACACGTCACGCCCCGTAGAAGTCGCCGATAATGGTCATCTGGTTTTGTTGAGTCCGGATAATCGCCTGGTGGTTCTCAAAATCAGAATGTGTATCCCAGCCGCTGATCTCTCACAGACACGCGGTTCACGCTCGAGGCATCGATTTCACTCATCGAGATTTTAGGAGTGTAGAACTGTTACACAATGAAATCGCGATACACGCTGACATTTCCGATCAACTGACCGGCCCATTATGCTGACGCGGTCGAGATCCGAGGGGTAATCGACATTTTCCATCGGGAATCGGGCATCTCGCGGGACAAGTGCTCTGTGGAAATCGGGCGGAAAACTCTACAAGATCCGAAAGCCCAAACAAAGAGGGACACGGCAGAGGATCCCGTGAGCTCCGGAGTTCGACATGGGGAATTCTCTACTCAAGGACATGATCCCTTGCAATACGAAACCGCGATACGCGAGTTTCCGACACCATCATAGGCCGTTGATCCAAGGGACACGTGGCAAGAGATCCCGAAGGGTCGGGAATCGGGGAATCGGAGATCCTGAGAGCAAGAGAAACAGAACTTCGAAAGTCTCGAAATCCCGAGAGAAAATCTAAGCCGCCCGATTGGAGAGGGACACGTGTCACGAGATCGTTCGTCTCGGAGATCCGGGGTACCAGGCATCGGGGCCACTCAAGTCTCGAAACAACGATAAGATCTGGATCGTCCATCAGCGGGACAGGTGTTAAAGATCGAGCGCCATCGACATTTGACACATCGGGAAATCGGAATTCCCGAGGACAAGAGACATGGGACAGGATAATTCGCGAAATCCCGAGGAAAGGATCTCAATCGTTGATCTTGGTAGGACGCGTGGCAGGAGATCTGGGGGAGTCGGCATTTGGAGCATCGGGTTTTCCAAAGGCAAGAAACTCTTGCATACAGGAATCGCGATCCGCAATTTCCCGACGTGATCATAACCGCTAACCCGAGGGACGCGTGTCCAAGGATCCTGAAGGGATCGGGGTTCGACATTTCGGGATTCTCGGTGACAAGAAACTCACGACAGGAGGAGTCGCGAAATCCCGAAATGCGACGGTCCCACAGTCATAGCACTCCAGTGGAGGACGGGTGTCACTCCATGCCATCATAGGGAGTGGGGACCATAGGCGCCAGAACAAGGGACATGTGTCGGAAGACCAAGCTTGGCCGCGAGTCAACGCCAAGTGGCATTGGGGATCGGAGGATCGGAATTTGCGAAGGCCTGTGCATCGCGACATCATAAACCCCGAAACCCCGATGGGTAGCTATAGAGTTGGGGACATATGGTAGCAGGTCCTATGGACCGGGAACTGAACCAAGAGAGCTAATGCGTAGGGAGCGCGTCGGAATTCGGAGGATCACGAGTCTTGGGGGGGGTGAATGAATTTTGACACTAGAAACCCCGAATCCCGATATTGAACCAAGGATTGGCATTGAACCAAGGATTGGCATTTCGCTAATGCAGGTTTTTGGATATTTCTCATTTGTGGGAGATTAACCTCGAAATTTTTAAATTACGATAGTGGGTGTGTTACATACATACACGTGTTGCACTACCGACATGTCACATACCTATTGCAAATTGATATCTATTGAGGATTGTTGCCTCATCTCAGTTGGTGTTGAGTGCGTAAGCTGAGTCTTTCATGATAGAGATGGTTCTCTTGTAGAGTTGTACTCTATTCAGTTGTTGCTGGAAAACCCCAAGGATTGTAGTCCGTAATAAAAAGAAAAGTGTACATACATCTTGTGCTCTTTGTGTTCCTTGTGGTGATGACTTGTTGATGGTATATTGCTGATATATGTTTCTGATATGTGTTCACATCTAAGTGGTTATAAATGACAACAATGAGTAATGAGTAAAATGTTGAATGCTAACTAATGAGTTTTGTGTAAGAGGGAAATTTTGGGAAAAAGATCCCCACAGTCATTCACCTCCCCTCTAAGTGTGGTAGGTGTGTCCAACAATTGGTATCAAAGTGGGCCTTCACTACAAGCCTTAACAAGCTTGAAGGAGATCCATAGACACACACATGGATGATGAAATACCAATCCTTGATGAGGAAAACTATTCTACTTGGAGAATAGAGATGAGAGTGTATTTGAAGACAAAGGGAGCAACTATTTGGAAGGCAACCATTGGTGGATCAGTTCCGTTGAAGAACAAGTCAAAGTTTGTAGCTCAAAGGGAAGGAAATAAGAATGATTCATTGGCTCTCAAGACCATTCTTAGTGGACTCTCAAGCCCTATCAAAGAAAGCATGGAACAATGCACTTCAACAAAGGATCTATGGCTAAATCTAGAGGAGACATATCAAAACAAGGAAGACGATTATGAAGACCACTCCATCAATATCATTAAAGGTAAAGAATCTCCAAAGACTCTTGAATGCATTATTTCAAAATGTGATCTTAAAAACATTTCAAATGAAGACAAATAATCAAGTGATAATGGTAGCACAAAGGAAAGCAAAGAATCATGTGATGATGTTGGCAAAAAGGAAGATCTTGAAAGTAATTCAAATGAAGGTAAAAAATCTCCAAAGACTCTTGATTGCAATGATTCAAAATGTGATGATGTTGAATGTTTCTACTGAAGTGAAGAAGAAGATATAGAAACAGTTTCTGTGAAGTTTGATGGTAGTTATCCCATGAAAATAATAGAAGAAGATCTATTAGAACTTCAAACGGAAGTTGAAGAGGGTTTATATAGATATAGCAGTGATCATTATGATACACACTATAACTATATTTCAGATAACACTAAGAAGTTTCTTAGGAGGAGTCAAAGGAACATATTGAGGTTAAAGGGAATGCTCAAAGAAAAAGAAGAGAGCAATAAGACTCAATTAGAAGAAAAGGAAGAAGATATCACTAGACTAAAGAATGGAAAGAAGATATGAATGTAGATGATGAGATTAGCAAATGTTTTGAAACTATTTTCCATCTCAAGACCCAAATTGAAGAAGCCAAAAGGATAGAGGAACTATTGAAAAATCAGATAAATGAAAAGGAAGAGTCATGTTGTAAGTTAGAATATGAAATTGTTGATCTTAGAAAGAAAGTGGAGAAGTCAAATAAATTCTTGAATAGCTCACTAATATTGGATGAGATCTTGGAAAGTCAAAGATCACCATATGATAAATTATGTCTTGGATACAAAAAGGAAGCTACACATGTTGAAGAAAGCACCTCAAAGAAGCATGAAGTAATTCCATCAAAGAATGAATACAATGTTGCAAAACAACCATCTGCACAAGGCAAAGAAAATCTCAAAAGAACAAAGCAAGGAAGACATCAAGAAGCTATTCTTGGGACACAAAAGCAAAGGTATTCATGGGAATTCATGGGCATTGTTATTCACGTAATGGATATGGTCACAAAGATTTTGAATGTAGTTCTTATGAAAGGAGATATAATGGAAGATTTTATAACACCACGAGGTGTTGGAGATGTGATCAAGTAGTACACATTGTTGTTCACTGTAACACCATTAGATGCTACAATTGTAGTGGATTTGGCCACAAATCCCAGGAGTGATGGAACACAAGAAGAAATTCCATGATGAAGAATTCACATAGCATGGCTAGAAGAAGGAATGAAGTAAGGAAAGGAGACATATTTGAAAATATGGATGCTCAGAGCTCAAGTTCTAGGGAGCAGGGACATCTATAGAAGTGGGTGAAGAAGACAAAGTAGCTAGAACATAACGAAAGACTGAAGGGAAGTTCAAAAGTTTCATCTACTGAGGTATACGCGAGTGATAGTGGTATCAATCATGTACATACACAGGCTGAACTTGTATAGGTTGCGTACATACGCGAGCTGTCTGTGCAACATGTCGCGTACATGTGGTGAATCCTAAGGAAAAGGGATATGCACATGGATTGCAATGTGATGTGATGGTATAACTCTGTGATGCAGGGTCTGACATTGTTTATTGCAGGTTCTGACACTGTTTGCCACAGGTTTTCATGATTCTATATTGGATTATGTAAGGAGATGATGTAAAATAAAATCTTGTGTGCATGGCACTAACCCATGAGTATGGATTGATGCATTTTCAGTTGAAGAACAATGCTAGTTATGACAGTGAAGTTATGGCACCTTGGTTATGAGATTGATGTATTGTAATCTTACTTGTTGGAAATATTGATGCATGCATTTAGCATATGGATAGGCTACACATTGAGACATGTGGTTGGTGAGGTGATCATGTTGTACATAATTGATTATTCATAGCTTGATCTATAATTGATACATGTTTGGTACACTCATAGATGGAATATGCTTGATGATACTACACCATTGGTACTACTTGATTAGCACAACAATTGGAATTTGTTTGAGATACATGATTGTGGTACTTGGTTCATGATGGGGACATATCATGAGTGATATGATACATTGTTTGGCAGGTTGGTAGATGCGCATGGTTGGCATATTGGTGGATGCACATGGTTGACATATTGGTAGATGCACATGTTGGCATGTTGATAGAGGCATATGATTGATACATTCCATGGATGATATCTTTTGGCACATTTCATGATGTTGATGAATATGGTTGATGTACATAGGTGTTGTGCATGATGAGCACACATTTTTGTACAAGATGTACTTGGTTGATATTTTTCTCATGATTCTTTATTTCATTGTTGACATATATTTTGCTTCATGATGCTTGGTATGGCATGAGTTTGATGCATGAACAGGTCCAAGAATCATTATATGGTAGCACATTGTTCATCTTGCAGAGAAGATAGGGGAGACATACCCATAGGGGGAGTCATTCTTCTTCCCATGATTCTAGGAGGAGATATTTATCAAGATGCATACCTAGAAAAAATCCCTATATTTAAAGAAAGAGAACAAAGGCATTTAGTGTTGGCTATTCAAACAAATATTTTAGACCACTATGGTCTACCCTTAATTCAAATTATCTTCTCATGAGGTAATTCCTCCACATCCTTAAAGTATGTACTATGGCTGCCAAATCTAAGTCATGTGTGGCACAATTTATTTCATGCTCCTTCAGGTTTTTGGACTCATAACAAATTACATTCCCATTTTGTGTAAGGACTCCACCTAGTGCTTCCTTGCATGCATATGTGCACACAAACAAGTCCTCATATGGATCTACAACTTTTAAAATAGGTCCACTGATTAGTGAATCCTTTAAGCACTGGAAATTTTCTTCACACTTGCCACTCCATTCAAACTTTACCCCTTTCTTTAGAAAATATGTTATTGGGTGTGCAACTTTGGAGAATCCCAGAATGAATCTCTTGTGGTAACCAACTAGACCCATAAATGATCTAACCTATGAAATGTTCGTTGGCATTGACCAAATTTTGATTGCTTCAATCTTTTCCAGATCCACTGCTATGCCATTTTATGAAACAATGTGAACCAAATACTGGATCTTCTTTTGATAAAAAGTGCATTTACTCAATTTGGCACACAATTGGTGCTCTCTCAATAGTTGTAGCACCATTCTCAAATGTTTCTCATGCTTCTCCTATGTCTTGGAATATATGAGAATATCATCGAAGAATACAATGAATTTTTTTTCCAGGAAGTCTCTAAACACTCCATTCATCAGACATATAAATGTATCCGTTGCATTTTTCAACCCAAAAGGCACCACCACAAATTCATAGTGTCCATACCTTGTTCAAATTGTTGTTTTTCTAGTATCTTCTTCTCTGATTCTCACTTGATGATAGCCAGACCTTAATTCAAACTTGGAGAATATCATTGCTCCTTTCAGTTGATAAAAAATATCATCAATCCTTGGAAAATGATATTTTTTCTTGACTGCAACCTTGTTCACCTGTCTAAAGTCAATACATAACCTCATCGTTCCATCCTTTTTCTTGAAAAAAATAACTTGGACACCCAAAGAAGAAATACTTGGGTGCATGTACCCCATATTTAAAAACTCTTCTAGATACATTTGGAACTCTTTTAGCTCTGGCGTTCTCATTCTGTAGGGATTTTTGGACACTGGGGCAAATCCAGACATAAAGTCAATAGAGAAATATATATCCCTCGTTGGTGAAAATATTGAAAACTCTTCAAATACATATTCAAACTCTTTCAAGACTAGATATTATTCAAGACTTGGATCTCTATCCTTCATTGACTCTTCCATATGGGATGCATATATCTGACACCCTTTTCAAAAACTTATTTTCAGTTTCATTGTTGAAATATATCAAACAAATATAGGCCTTGGAATACCTTGCACTGTCCTTGAATTCCATTCCTCATCAAGAGAGTTGAAAGCCTTATTATGACAATCTAAAACAACATGATTCTTTTCTAAACAATCCATACCAAACAATCAGTCATAAGACCCAAGCGGTATGATGTTCAAATCTTCCTTAGTGTTAATTACATTCATGTTTATAGGGAATTCTTTAACAATCTCATTAATTCTTCTCTTGCTTCTAGTAGCTAGTTTAACTAACCAAGACTTTTCTTGATTATCTTTGTTCAATTTAAATCTTTCAACTAGATGGATATATATAGCTATGACTAGCTCCAGAATCAATCAAAATAGCTATGGGATAGTTATTTATATTACCTTCCACTTCAATTGACATGTGGTATTGATAGTCTCCTTGTCTATTGTCCAAGGCTGCATAGATTCTTGGCATGCTTCTGCCCATGTCCTCTACTGTCTCCTCTTGCTTGATGCTATGGATAGTCTTCATTTTATCTCCCTGATGTGGACAAAATTTATACATGTGATCTACTTCACATCCCTAAAACTTGATGGGCTATTGTCTTGGCCTCTTTCCCAAGGAATTTGTCATTTTTTGATCAGCTTAAGATGTATTCCCTTGTTGATGTGATTGAGACTATTCCCGATGATGTTGGATCATGAGGTCATTGATGCCAATGGTTTGATTGATTGATGTCAAGTGATTGATTGATTTCAAAAGATTGATTGAATGATGATTGATGTAATCTAATATGTATTGTCCTTGATGAGAATGCATAGATGAATATGGATCAATGAGTTGTCATTGATATGATGAAGATGGATCAATGAGTTGTCATTGATCCATGATGAAGATGGATCAATGAGTTGTCATTGATACATGATGCATAATTAATGCATATGATGCAGTGGTGGAATGATGGAAAATATGGATCACTATAGTATTATCATGATTGATAAGGTGCAGAAATGGATGAACTCCAAAGTGGTCCCCTTATGGCGAAAGGCCTCACGGGAAGATGCCTTGCAGATTGAGTTATCCTAAAAGAATTGTTGGAGGACCCATGCTTGTATGTGGAATAATGAGATGAATATCAATGAATTTTTTGGTGAACCTATCCTATATGGATAGTTCTTTTCATACCATTTTCATTGGTATGTGGAACACCACATAATTCCTCACGGTTTGAGAGTTATGGACTTACGAAGTTGGAGGACCCTCACATGTTGGCTTGAAGCCCAAAAGGTCAAAGAAGTCAAAGTGCTTTAAAAGAATAAATCATTATTTAAATGATAAAGTAAAGTGACAAAGTCAAGGTGGATTATTTCAATAATAAAGAGAAGTGAAAAAATCAAGAAAAATTAATTAAATGATTAAGTAAGGTGACAGAATCAAGAAGGAATATTTAAATGATAAAGTATTGGAGAACTTTCTATTTATGGAAAGTAGTTAACCCTAAAATAAGGAAAATAGGTTAAGTGACCTACAGGATGAAAGTATAAATAAGATAGCAATGGCCTCTTGAAAATACATTCTTTGTGTGGATCAATGGAGAGCTTCTGGTGAGAATATCTTTTGGAGTATTGATGGAGAGCTTCTTGTGAGATCATTTTTGGTGTGGATCTCTTGAGCATGATTGAAGATCTATTCTGAGAGAGAGGATATCATGAGGATCTCATGGGTGCATTGAAGTTTCGACAAGTCTAATATCATGACGGAGAAATTCTCAGAATTACAGAGAAAACCTATTTTCTGGTGCGTACGCAGGCTGTCTGTGTATAGGGTGCATATACGTGAGCTGTCTGTGTACAAGGTGCGTACAATACATGAGTTGTCTATGTACAGGGAGCGTACATTGGATAAAATCATGGATATTTGTGGTTGAGCTGATGAAAAGCTATTGAAGACTGAAGCAGGTTCCAGATCTGCATTCTATGGGCTCAGATCTGTCACTGAGACAATGGTATGGTTACATTATTGTCTTGATGGATAATATTGCTTGTTGTGTTTTGAATGCTTAGGGAATTCTTGGTATGGATGTTGTGATGTGGTTTATGTTGGTTGATGGAGTGAGAAGTACTCTTGTGATTCAGTTGTGAAATGATTGCTATGGTATACTAGTTGCTTATACATGATTGAGTTAGCATTCATATTGATTGGTTGTGCAACATGAGTAAGATATTGGCGATCTTGGATGTGTTGTGACTGGCTGGTGGTCAGTTTGGACAGTGAGAGACAGAAGAGAATGATGAATTGGTTGCAGAGGATCTGAGTTGATCTTGAGAGGTAAACCCTAATAATCTTAGATGATATACACAAGATGTAGTACTACTTGGGGGCGTATACACGCATGCTATACTACTGGTAGGGCACGTAAATACGCGTGTTGCACTACCGACAGATCATGTACCTATTGCAAATTGACATCTGTTGAGGATTGTTTCCTCATCTCAATTGGTGCTGAGTGTGTAAGCTGAGTCTTGCATGATAGAGCTGGTGCTCTTGTAGAGTTGTACTCTATTCAGTTGTTTCTAAAAAACCCCAAGGATTGTAGTCCGTAATAAAAGAAAAATTGTACATACATCTTGTGTTCTTTGTGTTCCTTGTGGTGATGACTTGTTGATGATATATTGCTGATATATGTTGCTGATATGTGTTCACATCTAAGTGGTTATAAATTACAACAATGAGTAATGAGTAAAATGTTGAATGCTAACTAGTGAGTTTTGTGTAAGAAGGAAGTTTTGGGAAAAATATCCCCACACTCATTCACCTCCCCTCTAAGTGTGGTAGGTGTGTCCAACAATTGGTATCAGAGTGAGCCTTCACTACAAGCCTTAACCAACTTTAAGGAGATCCATAGACACACAAATGGATGATGAAATACCAATCCTTGATGAGGAAAACTATTCTACTTGGAGAATAGAGATGAGAGTGTATTTGAAGACAATGAGAGCATCTATTTGGAAGGCAACCATTGGTGGATCGATTCCATTGAATAACAAGTCAAAGTTTGCAACTCAAAGGGAAGGAAATTAGAATGATGCATTGGCTCTCAAGACTATTCTTAGTGGACTCTCAAGCCCTATCAAAGAAAGCATGGAACAATGCACTTCCGCCAAGGATCTATGGCTAAATCTAGAGGAGACATATCAAAACAAGGAATAAGTTGATGAAGACCACTCCATCAATATCATTAAAGGTAAATAATTTCCAAAGACTCTTGAATGCATTATTTCAAAATGTGATCTTAAAAACATTTCAAATGAAGACAAAGAATCAAGTGATAATGTTTGCACAAAGGAAAGCAAAGAATCATGTGATGATGTTGGCAAAAAGGAAGATCTTGAAAGTAATTCAAATGAAGGTAAAAAATCTCCAAAGACTCTTGATTGCAATGATTCAAAATGTGATGATGTTGAATGTTTCTACTGAAGTGAAGAAGAAGATATAGAAACAGTTTCTGTGAAGTTTGATGGTAGTTATCCCATGAAAATAATAGAAGAAGATCTATTAGAACTTCA
>SNQJ01S0032280.1:47593-60496 GCA_010110895.2 Picea sitchensis
GCGGGTTGTCTGTGTATAGGGAGCGTACAGTGGATAAAATCATGGAGAGTTTTGGTTGAGTTGATGACAAGCTGTTGAAGACTGAAGCAGGTTCCAGATCTGCATTCTATGGGCTCATATCTATCACTGAGACACTGGTATGGTTACATTATTGTCTTGATGGATAGTATTGTTTTTTGTGTTGTGAATGCTTATGGCATTCTTGGTATGGATGCTATGATGTGGTTTATGTTGGTTGATGGAGTGAGCAGTACTCTAGTGATTTAGTTGTGAAATGATTGCTATGGTATACTAGTTGCTTATACATGATTGAGTTAGAATTCATATTGATTAGTTGTGGAGCATGAGTAAGTTATTGGATGTGTTTTGACTATTTGGGGGTTAGTTTGGATAGTGAGAGACATAAGAGAATGATGAATTGGTTGCAGAGGATCTGAGTTTATCTTGAGAGATAAAACCTAAGAAGCTCAGATGATATACATAGGATGTAGTACTGCTTGGGCGCGTATACACGTGGGTTGTACTACTGGCAGGGCACGTACATACACGTGCCGCACTACCAATAGGTCACGTACCTGTTGTAGATTGATATCCATTGAGGATTGTTGCCTCATCTCAGTTGGTGCTTAGTGTGCAAGCTAAGTCTTGCATGATAGAGCTGGTGCTCTTGTAGAGTTGTACTCTATTCAGTTGTTGCTGAAAAACCCCAAGGATTGTAGTTCGTAATAAAAAGAAAATTGTACATACATCTTGTGTTCTTTGTGTTCCTTGTGGTGATGACTTGTTGATTATATATTATTGATATATGTTGTTGATATGTGTTCACATCTAACTGGTTATAAATGACATCAATGAGTAATGAGTAAAATGTTGAGTGCTAACTAATGAGTTTTGTGTAAGAGGGAAGTTTTGGGAAAAAGAGTTCCACACTCATTCACCCCCCCTCTAGATGAAAGGTGGCTTGAATAATTTCTTCCTTTGATCCATATTTCCTTTCTTCTTTTTTTCCAAGGACTTTTGGAAAGTTGGCCTTCCTCTTTTCTTCTCATATAAATACTTGGTGTTTGCTATGGCTTCTTCTAAATTCTCGGGCCCACCAAACTGAATTTTATCCTTGTAGAAGGATGGAAATCCACTTAGGAACCTATGAATTTTGACCTTCTCATCCTTGATGAAGCTCACATACCTAAGAAATTCCAATAAATTTCTCTCATATTCATCCATGGTCATGTTTCCAAGTTTGAGTTCAAATAACTCTTTCATCTTCTTGTCATAATATGTTTATGACAACTAATACTGCTAGAAATATTTCTTGAACTGCTTTTAAGAAATTATTTTCTGATCAAGGTGCTTAACTTGCTTCAATCGATCCCACCACATAGATGCCTTTCCTTGAATATGGTAGGACACAATTTTGGCTTCTACACTTGATGAGAAATTATGCAACTGGAAATATTTCCTCATTCCTATCAACCATTCTTCTACATCTTCTCCTTTCTTGTTCCCTCAATCAAATGATCAAGGCTTGAATTTCCTCAGCTCCCCTTGGAAGCTATCTAACCCATGTATCCTTCTCTGATGCTTGGCATAAGATATACTTTGGATTATTTCTGACCTTGAACATTGATATGATCTTCTGGTCAAGTGCCATAAGGAATTATGATGTTGATGCCTACTAATACTCCTTGATTGTGTAGACCCTCCATGATCATCTCTTCTATCATGAGATATATATGTTTCTACTTGCTGACAATAGCTTCTTGTTTTGTGCTAGATTATTTATTGAATTTCTTATGTAGCATATTCAATCTTTGTATTATCTCCTCTCAAGCCTTCATAATCTTTTCATCATCGACTTTGTAACTCTACACTTCTCTTTGCAGAATTCTCATAGTTACAGGCTCTTGCATGTCTCTTCTTCCATTAGAATCTATCTCATCATTTACCATGCTGAGATACATACCTATGATTTCTTCGTCATGGTTGTAAGACCCTTGTGAATATTCCATATCTCTAATTCTCATATAGGAACTGAATTCTTCTTTCTTGTATCTCTAGTTCTGCAAGAATGTGCATGCAAGAATTGTTGTTAGAATTAAACATATTGCAAAATATTTATTAATTCTATTACAATTTATTATTCACATCAATTTATGAAGAAAAAATGCACCAAATCATAATTTGATTCCTTAAACACATTCTTCTCTGAA
Source organism: Picea sitchensis (assembly GCA_010110895.2). Taxonomy (NCBI): domain Eukaryota; kingdom Viridiplantae; phylum Streptophyta; class Pinopsida; order Pinales; family Pinaceae; genus Picea; species Picea sitchensis. The sequence goes on from SNQJ01S0032280.1 coordinate 49,804, forward strand.
ACATCTCTCCAATGGTTGTGCTCATGCCTAATTATGAGTTTTGAGCGGAAAGTTACAACATTCACATGCTACAATTTCCACTCTCTTACTTCTACAAAATTATTTTATTAATCTATAAGAAAATTTTAGCACCCAATTCAAAATTGTGGGTGGATAAATGTCTTCTTCTCTTCAATACCTTTCCAATGAATTCATTTTCTCAGTTTTGAGCTCTGAGTTGAAGGTTATAGCCTAGATAAATTTTGACTGTTTTTCCCAATTCATCCTTGTATGCTACATGTGTCTTATTTATCTTCTTGTGCATTTTCAGGTACCCATATCCCAAATATGTCTCCATGGATGTCTTCTATGGATCATAGGATTTCCATAGACTAATCTTGTACCCCAAATGGACTTTTGAGCAAGGATTTATTCCATCTGGAAGTAAATTGGTGCCAAAATTTTACCTTAACTGTTTCAGCTGTAACTTTTTCTTACGAACTTTGTTTTGTGTCAGAGTAGCTTGTTGGATATCTCTCTCCAACAGGGATGATTTTAGGGGATAAATTTCGCTCATGGGCTAATTTTCCATGTTTTTTCCCAAAAAACAATTCGCTATTCTAAAAATGATTCGCCCAAATTCTATAGGATAAAATTATTTTACCTTAAAAATCGCCAAAAAATTATACAGACTATACAAAATCCTTAGAAATTTGAATATTTTTACAAAAATATCGCCAAAAATTTATAGTTGGCATATGAAGGATTAGTAAGATTCACCAAGGTTTCAACATTTAAAAATAAATTTCCATCCTTAAAATCATCCCTGCTCTCCAAGTTATTTTACTTAAGCTGCAAAGACACAATATATCTTGGCACACTCTCATCTCATAGGTTTTGATTTCCTAAAAACATTGTTTAGGGCCTCAAAATCACCCCACAAGTTCATGACCTTCAAAAACTCAAAAAAAACATAGAAATTTGACTGTTTCCTTATTACAACAACCTTTTGAATATGAGTCGTCGATCTCAAATCAGGTGAAATATAATTCATTGATCCGCTAATCCTTTCCAAACCACGTGAATCAATTTCCATTTTCAATCGAAAACATAAAAAAAATTGGACTGTTGATCCGAGCTCCATCGATGATCGATGATCGAAGATTGAAGATTTATTACTGTAAACCAAACTTTCCCACCGATCTCCTCGAAATTCGATCATCGACCATTGTCCATCAAAAGTTTCTATTCACAAACCGGAAGTCTCCCATGAATCTTACCGATCCCCAACCATCAATGATCGACCATCGACGGATTCCTTTAATGACCAACTTAGCTACAATTTTTCCGAACCCTGACGATCAATCGTCGACCATCTCTTGTCCAACATGGAAACTATACTGATGTGGCATGACACATCAGCCAGAGGTATTAAATTGGATGATGTGGCATGACACGTGGATGATGATGTGGCATGGCACATCATCATCCTCTTTTCCTTCATCGATGATCGACCATTTCTCTTAGACGAATTAAAACATCTTGCTAAATCTACCGACGTCCGATCATCAACCATCGATGATCGGAGATTTCCTTCGGATGCATGAAACATCTTCCAAATTATACTGATCCTTGATCATCGACCATTGGATATTTATTTTGGACGAACCAACTCTTCCCCAAACTCCCCGATCTAACCATCGACTATCGACAAATTCTATTGGTGAACTTCAACACTTAGAAATTTCGACCAAATCCCAGGTGAATCTGGGCCATCGATATCCCACCCAAAATGATAGCTTATGTTGATTCAACTCCATCCTTCCAATGATGAGAATGCATCTAGACCCTCGATCTGTCTCATATTCCCAACTGCCAAAAATGAATCTCGGTTGTCGATCTGGTAACCTTTCCAAGCTTTGAAAAAATTAGAAGTTTTTAAATTTATCAAAATGAATCTGGGTCATTGATGTTGGGATCAAACATGATATTGACCGCCGATTCATCAACTCACCCAGTTTCCTTCGGCCACCATTAAAACATGAATTCGACCTTGTAGGTCGAATCTAACTCTTCAATTCAATTGATTGATTCCATGAAACATCTTAGACATTTCCGGGTTATCTAAATATCAAATTTTTCCCATGATTGGGGTATTCCTCTATGGTTCTCTACTATTTCCCCCCAAATTTTCTCAGATCAAAGTTTGTAATAGTGAATTTTCCCAATTTTTCACTGGTTCTTGGCTCATAATGGTATGGTGTTGAACTATAATATTTGATGCCACTCTGTAAAGTACCCAGAGCCTAGTTGGGTCACATCACTGGTACCCAATAAAAATTTTCTAATACCAATTTTAAATGTGGAAAATAACACACAACATGGCATTCAATCTCATTCAACTATCCATACTAATAAAAGAGTAAATATAACTACTCTTAATGTGCACAACAAAAACTAAATACATACAACATCATTCAACCATAAGATAGAGATATGAAGGCATCTTTCTACTCACAATAAGAAAAATTATCCAAATATAACTCAGAGTAAAATGCACATCAAATATATCAACATTTAACGAAAATCAACACAGAATATAGGAACACTTGTCTTATGAAAATATGAAACCTATTGCAGAGGAAGGACATTCCTCCCAACTGTAGACTTTTTTTTCTAGTTCTCAACAACAAGTCACCCCCGATATGGGGCTACGAATCCACAAGAGATGATGGTCCCTAAGGCTTTCTAATGTCCCCCTCTCAACAATCAATTCTCATAGACAATTATAGTCCACCATATCTCTTCCCCTCAACTTGCACAACCCAAGGTATGGAATCCCCCTTCACTGCTCACAGTCCCTCATGCCTTTCCACTCCCTCTAGGGCTTCCAAAACAAGTTGGACAAGAAATATCTCTGTTGGGACCTTAGGAATGTTGCACCACAAATTCACCCAACAAAAAAACACGTGATTTCCTTGAAGAATTTCGAACAACATGTTACTCCCAGGCACGTATCCTAGTTCTCCACGAAATTTCAGCTCCAAACAACTATGAAACTTTCCCACAACAATTTCCTTCAACCTTCATCACTCACAAATCCTTTGCTAGCCAGAAAACTCCATGTAAAAAATGCTCTCTATGCAAAAACGTGAATTTGTCATTCTGGTCCCCTACCCATATGAATTTCCTCTCTTTCTCTTACTTTCTTGACTTGCACTCTTTCCCAAGCTGATTGTACTCAGCCTCCATGCTCTCAATAACTATAGTAAGTGACTCTCACACCAACCCTCTTACTTGAATTCAATGATTAGGCTCTAGAACACTCAAAATATAATGGAAGGCTCATGGTAAGGATCATAATTTAGAAAGAAATGGTCTGGGTTTAATAGACACGGGTAAATTCTCCCCCTTGGACCCCTTCCCTCTCTTTTGAAAACTTATCCCCCAAATAACTGTTCGTTCCCATCAACGTTTGGAAACACATTTTGTTCATTATATTCAATTTACATCATTTACATATTACATTGTGTTGACTTTCATCCATTTACTACATTTTCAATATACATCACTTGGCTCTCGACCATATACTACATTTACAATATACATCACTATTTTGGGGTTTGAAAACATGGATGTTACAACTTCAATATTGATCCAAATTCCCTATTAGATGTCATACTTCAATTAGTACACATAATTAATTTTTCCAAGTTCGATAGCAGGATAGAGTTGTCCTTGTGTCATACAATCATTGGTCCACTAATTCATCATCTTTGTCATCTACTTATCCTTCATTTGTTTAAAGTATTCATACTTATATTGAAGAGTCATAATACTCAACATTTTTACATTTAGAGTGTCAATGACATGTGAGATGTAGAAATGCAGGAGACCATTTGAAGTCAAGGATTCTACCTAATGAAAATCCTTTGCATCTAAAAGTACATGTGCTAGAACAAGAGGATAAAACCTACGAGTATTTAAAAAAATTCCTTCTATACTTAAGATGTAATGTTCCCATCTACCTAATTAATCTCTAATCAATATTATGATATATAATTTATAGGAAACTATAAATTAGTAGTGGAAATAACATTGCCTATTCCAAATTCATCCATTACCCAATGAACCATGTATACATTCGACCATTTCGACAAATAAAACATATTTTCTAATGATACATGGAATATTAACAACTATACATAAGATAACATTTAACATCATACATGTCAACTCCTTTCCCATAAAAATTAATTACATTTCTTCCATGATTTTTGCATCTTTTGTGATATCCATAATGTTAATCACATCCATTTGGCACATCTAAAACTTAATGTATAGAAAATATGTAGAATTACGCCCTATGAATTACAAAAGGATGGTTGTAACAACATTAAAATCTACATATGGATAAATCTTATATACGATTTAGAATGCATTCTTGATACAATTCTGAATTCCAAATTTTCATTTTCCAATTAAGCACACAATCTTTAATCACAATAGAGCCACAAATATTAATCTTCAATATTTAAAGAATAATAGCTAATTTACTTATCTATTTAATGGATTCACTTTGGGATGTAAATGTGTTGAACCTGCACAAAATGTATCTAGATACACAATAATACACACATTTGCAGAGAGAAAGAAGAAGAAGGAGAGAAATAATAGAATAATTCTCATTAATCATTATGAATAATGAATAATTTACACATGATATACTTTGTATGACTCAATGAGTGCGCACTGGAAGAGAACCAATGCACCATAGTGGTGGTCTAGAGTGATCTAGACACACACCAACAGTTATGGGAGTGAACTGCCACCTAGTCTAGTCTCTCAGGAAGTTACGGGAGTGAATTGTCACCTAGTTGAGTTAACTAGTCAACTAGTCTTCAATTAACCAGACTGAACAAAGAGTAGTGAGGAGTTAACTAAGGGAATCAAGGGTAATGCGCCAGTCTAGTGATGATCCCAATGCAAGTGTGCATTAGCTGGTGATGATCCAAATGTTGCATGGTGACAAAACCAATGCAACATCTAAACTCAACTTAACTAGTCAAACTAAAGTGTCAATTGAAAGAGAATATTATCTAGTTGGAATATTCTCCCCTAAAATATAGAAGACTGGATAATTATGAATAATAAACAAGGAAAAACCTTAGGAAAAATAAATCCTAGGTGTGTGTGAAGTAACTCCAACACCCCCCTTGAACATCACTAGGGTGAAAATAAAGAATGGGTCCCAACAACGAGGCCATGTTAGGTACCCAAATACAAAAGATACACTGAAATAAAGTGAGGAAAGAGGGAAAACCTCATGGGAACCCCCCCGCCCCCCTCAAGGTACAATTTGTGTAAAAAGAAGAACTATAGTTGCTAGGAAATTGTGTCCTTCACTCGAAGACGACTTCACAGAGAATGGGATTTCTGCTCAGTGAAGGTTTTGGTGAAGATGTCCTTCGTCTGTCCTAATAAAGGACATAACTGTAATTCGATGATACCCTCGTGTACTAAGTCCCAAATGTAGTTCATGTGGATATCGATGTGCTTCGTCCGCTGCCTCTGAACTATATCTCTGCAAAACTTCATAGTGCGCTGGTTGTCACACTAGATGATGATCGACCGATGAAACTGAATGCCCAACTCAGTGAGAAAATGTTGTAGCCACATATCTTGGATGGTTATGTTAACTACACCTTTGTAGTCTACCTTAGCTGAAGATAGAGAAATGACGACTTTCTTCTTGCTCGACCAGCAGATAGGCCTGGAACCAATACTGAGTGAGTAACCAGATGTGGACTTGCGATCAATACTATTGCTAGCCTAGTCAGAATCAATAAAACCAATGAGAGACAATGTAGATTTTGCTGCATAATGAATCCCAAAGGTGATGGTTCCATGTACGTATCGAAGGATACGCTTTGCAGCCTTCCAATGTAGATCATGTAGCTCCTGCATGAACCTGGAAACTATGCCAAATGCATAGGACCGGTCTGGTATGGAGTGTGTGAGATACAAAAATATCCCCACTAGCTATCTGTACAGTGTGTTGTCAACCACTGGAGTCTCCCCGCCATCCTCAAGTTTGACTCCTGATAGGAAAGGAGTCGGAGAAGACTTGCAATCTATCATGATAAATCTCTCAAGGAGATCTCATGCATACTTGGCCTAAGAAATTTTGAGGCTTGATGCATCCTGAATGATCTCGAGTCCAAGGAATAAGTGTAGCGGACCCATTTCCATCATCAAAATCCTGTCATGTAGATTCCTCTTGACTGTAGAAATCGTTGAATTTGAGCAACTGATGATCAACAAATCATCAACATATAGACCTAAAAGTAGAAGTGAATTAGTCATCCTGAGAATGTAGACATTCAGGTCTGATTTACAATGTACAAAGTTCTGTGACAACAGGTAGGAGTCCATCTTGGAATACCATGCCCTCGGAGCTTGCTCGAGGCCATAAAGGCACTTCTTCAGTCGACAGACCAAAGATGAGTATTGCATAAATCCTTGGGGTTGCTCCATGTATATATACTCAGAGAGATAACCGTGAAGAAATGCATTCTTTATGTCCATCTGATGGACTTCCCATCCCTTGGTTTCCACAATGGCAAGTTCCAATCGTATGGAATCCATCTTCGCTACTGGAGAAAAAGTCTCATCATAGTCAATACCATGAACCTACTGAAAGCCTTTGGAGACAAGCTTGGATTTTGTATCTGCTAATCTGTCCATCCACTGTGCTCTTGGTCCTCTAGAACCCATCTGCATCTGACAAGTTTCATCCCAGAAGGAAGGGGGACCAGATCCCAAGTCTGATTCTCGAGGAGGGAGTTGTACTCCTTTTGCATGGCGGATTTCCAATAGCCTCGCCATAAGTCTGTGGATCTGAAGACTGAACCAAGAAAATATTCCTGGAGGGTAATAGTTTAGTGAAAGTGAGTGCAACATGAGGCTCCTCGAAATCAGATCAAGTCCTCCTAGTATCACCTGGATCACCAACGAGATCCCCTGCATCCTGAAGAGTAGTTTGTGCCCACTTGGGGCTCTTCTCTAGCTCTGCAACTACATCTAGATTCTCTGAATCTGCATCTGACTGTACTGACTCTAAATCTGAATCATCTGAGTCCTATGAATAAAAAATCTCATCTGAAGAAGAGTCGGCATGTGCATGCTCATCATCTTAGACAGGTGGAAGATTGAAGGTGCCTACTTGTGGCTGCTGAGGTACATGCGAGACACTTTTCTCGAATTGGACACTACGCTCAATGATGAGCTGGTCCGAGGAAAGATCAATAATCCTATATCCCTTCACACCGTCGGGGTATCCAACAAAGATACACTCAGTGCTCTTTGAATCAAGTGCCTTCCTCTTTTCAGAGGGAATTCAGGCCCATGTACATGAAACGAAAATGTGAAAGTGGGTCACTTCCAGTTTGAGGCCACTCCAAGCCTCGTAGGGGGTCTTATCCTTGAAATATCTATGGGGAGATCTGTTTTGGATGTATGTTTCACAGTTAGTTGCTTCAACCCATAGTCTTTGTGGTAGTGACTTTCAATGCAACATATAAGATGCCATCTCCTTTAGAGATTTGTTTTTCCGCTCAACAACTCTGTTTTGCTGCAGAGTATAGGGAACTGCATGGTGCAACTGAATCCATGCCTCATGGGAAATATTATGGATCTCATGATTTACATACTCTCCCCTGTTATCAGTTTGAAGGACTTTGATCTTCTTTCTGGACTGTGTCTCAACCAGGGCTTTGAAATCTTTGAGGTGTTGAAAGACCACATATTTTTGCCCGAGAAAGTAGATCCATGTAAAACGTGAGAAATGATCAACAAAAATGAGAACGAATCTCTCTTTTCTGATTGATGGGTGCGGAAAAGGACCCATGAGGTCACTGTGGATCATATCTAAAGGTGTTGAATCTCTCTAAGAATTTCCTTTATTGAATTTATCTTGAGGGTGTTTTCCGAGAACACATACCTCACATACTCCCTTGGAGAAATGGATGTCTGGTAGACCATCAACCAATATTTACTTGATAAGCTGTTGCATGTATCTAAAATTCAAATGTCCAAACCTTTCGTGCCATATCCTACTACTTCCATCAGCATGAGTAAGCAGTAAAGCAGAATCAGGTTCAATGAATTCAAAAAAAGTATACAATCTAGACTGATGATTTACCTCACCAGTAACAACCCTGGAGTTGGTTTGCATGTTGTAGATGTCCAAAAAATTTGGTGTGAATATGAATTTCTTTCTGGTGCCTGAATTCTTCATCTAATACACTGAGAGAAGGTTGATAAAAAGTTTGGGAACATGCAACACATTCTCAAAGATTCCATTGGCGAGTTCAATCCTTCCTTTGTCGGTGACCTTGGTAGAAGAGTTGTCCCTCATAAAAAAAGGAGGACCTTTGCATGCATCCAAAGAAGAATATACTTCTTTTGAGGCAGCCATGTGATGTGATGCTCCTGAATCTACAATCCAAGCATCGGGAGAGGAGTTGATGAGGCATGGCTAGAATTTGGTTTCTTGGAATTTGGATCTTCTGGCTTCTTCTTCTTGGCACCCTCGAGGATGCAATATCCAAGGTTGTTTTGATGAAGTATTTGAGATATTATATCTATTTTATTTTGCATGCATGCAGATTCTGGATGAAATTCTTTGTGACAGAACGAGCATTTCTCCCCTTTTCTCCCCTTTTCCCCTTTGGATTCGGAGGCTTCAATGAAGGGTTTTGTGTACCCTTCCTTCTTCAGATGTGCATGAGATTTTCTTTTATCTTTATATTTATATTTCTGATATTTTTTGCTGGCATCATGCACAGTGAGTGCATGTGCTTTTGGGCCTTTGAATGTGCCCATGTTGATGAGCTTGGTTTTCTCTTGTGTCATGGATTCGGTATAGTCCTCAAGAGAAGGCATCTTCCAGGTGGCTCCGGAGGTGAATTTGACAAAATGGAATGTGGATACGAATTCAAAGAGTTTAGGACCAAGCTTGGAGAGAATGTTGAGAACCATTTGTTTCTTCTCCCTCGATTTATCAACCCCACAAGCTTTGAGTTGCGACAGTAAATCCTTGAATTTTATAAAGAAATAGTGGATATTGTCGAAGATTTGGATCCAATGTGAGTAGCTCCACCTCCATCATGTGTCCCCTCATCTCATCCTTTTTTCCAAATATCCCTTCCAAGGTGGTCCAGGATTCATTGGGAGTCTTACAGGAAGATATGTGAAAAGGGAGATCGAGAGAAATAAGGCTGCAAATTGTTCCAAGTGCCTCATCCATGCGATTTAAGTACTTGGATTTTTCTATGGATGATGTCAGTTCTGTATTTGTATTCAAGGTTAACTTGTACAACCCTCTAGTTTGGAGATGTATGTCTATTTTATCCTCCCATGCAAAATAGTTGTAAGGTGTAAGGATAAATTCTTTTTGGAAATCCATCTTTCCGCTATCTTCAATATTTTGTACCTACAAATATTTTGATGTATCTTTTTCGTAGCAATCCATCGGCTCTGATACCATGTAAATGTGTTGAACCTGCATATAATAGATCTAGATAAAAAATAATACACACATTTTCAGAGAGAATTTGAGAAAGAATAAGAAGGAGAGAAAGAATAGAAGAATTCTCATTAACCATTATGAATAATGAATAATTTACACATGATATACTCTGTATAACTCAATGAGTGCACACTGGAGGAGAACCAATGAGCCATAGTGGTGGTATAGATTAATTTGGACACACACGAGCAGTTATGGGAGTGAACTTCCACCTAGTCTAGTCCCCTCAGGCAGTTACGGGAGTGAATTGCCACCTGGTTGAGTCAACTAGTCAACTAGTCTTCATTTAACTGACTGAACAAAGAGTAGTGAAGAGTTAACTCAGGGAATCAAGGGTAATGCACCAGTATGGTGATGATCCCAAGGCAAGTGCACATTAGCTGGTGATGATCCCAATGTTGCATGGTGACAAAATAAATGCAACATCTAAACTCAACTCAACTAGTCAAACTGAAGTGTCAACTGAAAGAGAATATTCTCTAGGTGGAATATTCTCCCCTAAAATATATGAGACTGGATAATGACTAATTATGACTGATAAACAAGGAAAAACCTTAGGAAAAAGAAATCCTAGGTGTGTGTGAAGTAACTCCAACATGGGAAATAACTCCACGAGAGCATTTCTCCTCCCAGCCATAGGCATTAGGTCATTTAAGTGCCACTGCCCTACTGGGCAATGGAACAACAAGATTGGATTTACTCACTATGGATTTGTTTCTTTTCACTCAACCTAATTTCTATATATCACAACTTAGGAATTAACATTTAATACCATTCTAACTACAACAATCCTACTCAACCAACCTCTTTCCCCTAAGTTTACACAGTATAAGGAATGGGAACTCATTCTATGCTTAGTCCCTTAGGCTATCCCCCTTCCCGCCAATGCTATAATTCAGACTAGACTGATAATCTCCACTATTAGTACTAAGAACTTCTCAGTGTAACTAGTTTTTCCATTTTCTATCAACAATTACCTGTGTTAAGCCCTAATATTGGCTCATTACCCCTTAATTGGGGCATATTAGATTAGTAATTCTATTTTATTTATGTCGGCTTTAGGCCATTAGTTGTAATTTAGATTAGTAATGTTATTTTAATTATGTCGGCTTTAGGCCATTA
>SNQJ01S0032280.1:80768-123760 GCA_010110895.2 Picea sitchensis
AAAATATTCGCCAAAAAATTATATATACATTTTATATTATTGATAAAATAGCCTTCAATTTTTCCTATGTATCATGGGGATTCGCCCATTGATTATACATATAAATTTAGGGGGGGTTCTTAAAATCACCCCTGCTTCTAAGTCCCTTGCTTTCCTAGTCAAGCAACATTTGAAGTGCATAAAGAAGGTCGAGTCAACCTTTCAAATCTACTCTATTATATACATATTCACTTGTTGAAGCAGATTAACAACATTCATCGGCCAGAAGACATGGAAAATTGTGAGTATTGTATATAAAATCAACAACCAACATTTTAGTTCATGGAAATGCATGGTAAGTATTTTTTCTATTTCTGGTTCAACACTTGAATTAAAGCAATCGTCCCTATATATTCCTTCTTGAATTTGTTGTATTTCGTTCAGAGTTAAGCTTTTCGGGACCTGATAATCGTTCACTTGTATACTTGTGTTAGCATGGACTATATGTAAATCACGAAGATAGAATGATGGAACTACCCCCATCCAGAACCACAGAGGCACCAACCCATAGGAACTCGAAGACACTAGGCACATCGATACCCACCCAAGCACGATCCAACTTCACCCAACGACAACCGAAACAAAGCAAAGACAATGCAGTTGATGGGAAAAAGATCCAAGACTCAAGTCTTCAATTTGTCAAGGTATGACAATATGTGGAGGGCTTGTAACTTAATTATTTCAAGGGGAGTATTGATTCCTTTGGTTGTAAGTGCTAAGGGCATACAATTATTCGTAAGAATATATGTCTTCATTGTAATTATATGACAAGTGCATGCTTAACAGAATAGGCTACACAGTCTTGTCAATGCATATCAAGATTTAAAATAGATGGTTAGTCTTCTGATTGCATTGTCCCAACAAAGCCATCCAACTTGTTGTTACCCAACATTAAAGAACATATAAACATGGATTTATTCTCTATAAATCTATTACCGGGCCCATATCTATAGGTAGTTGGTTTTGAGTCCATACGAGAGATTCAAAAAACACTAAATCAAATCCTCTTGTATTCTACCATATTCACAAAAACTTGTTTATTTTTACAATGATTTTTTTTTTGGTTTAGCAATGAATGCATGAAATGCATGAGTATAGATTATATTGTTGTGTACCTTTTTTAAACAATATTTCTTTCAGTCGTCTAAATAGTATGACATAGATCTTATGACTCTATAATGCAGTCCTGATTCCAGATCTGGAGTAAGAGAACACTCAATCTGAACCTTTAGAGTAAGAGAACGATCAATCTGAACCTACATAGTAGGAGGAGTAGGATGAGGATGCATTTCCTTCTCCCTTTCCTGCTTATTGAACCCTCTTTCCTTCTTTGAACTTGACTGCCTTCCGAATGACTTCCCTCCGATGAATAACTTTACCGCTTTTGAGACTCTCCCTTGAATTTATTGAACCTTCCTTCCAATGAAGACAAAGACCTTGGCAGAAAGCTTCCTCGACAATCCCGAGCACCAAACGGGCCATCTGAATGATTGTCATCCCCACTGACCAAACCATCAATGCAAAAAACTTCCTGAGCCACCAGGTCACTCTCCTTCGGACCCAAAAAAAATGCTTAATTAATTATTAAGCGAGTGCATTTAAGCTATAACAGAGAGGAAAACTGTATTGAACTGGGATGAAAGATGTTAGACATAGGTGCACAGGAAAATTGTTGGAATAAGAGGTAAGAAGAGAGTATGGTGAAACACATGGGAAATAGGTTTCTTGCGTTGACTACTGAGCCTAAGCACCATTTTATCTAGTAACAAAACCAACAACAAAGGTTTCAGTGCCAAAGAATCCATCCATACCAATGTAAGCATCTTAGTTAGAAACATCTAAGCCAGTTTGAATACCAGTCGATGAATAAGAGACAAAGCACAAATCACTACCCACAGAGGTAGATGCAAAGGTTGAACCTATAGATTCACCAGTAGCACTTATTCAAATCCTGGCCCTTGCTCTGGTTGGCCTTGCTCTGTTCACCGGACTGGCTAAGGGGTAGAAGTTGCGTCAACTCGAGAATTTTTGACGTGATGAGAGTTCATAGTTTCTGTCTTTCCCACCCTTGCTACTCGCTTTGTATGCCTGGTGTATGTGAATGGTGCAACACATGGGTAGCATGTCGACAACTAGACACAACATGCATACAACATGCAGACAAGGTGGCTAAGGGCATTCCAATGTTATTGGAACAAAGGTTTAACATTTAATGGGAAGAAGTAATGCTAGACTTAGTTCTAGCATTACTTGACTTAGGCAACATTATTGATCAATATATGCACTTGAAAGTGATTTTAAGATAAGATATGGTAACGGTGCTTCTCAGTTGAAAGTTCTTTTAAGGTAAGATATGGTAACAGTTGAAAGTTCTTTTAAGGTAAGATATGGTAACGGTGCCTCTCGGGAAGAGGACAAATAAGGTCTCCAAATTAAAATTTAGCCTAAAAACCAAATGCGACTTCAAAATTTGCATGACTCTATTAAAAAATTGGTTAAATTGTTTGGTTTTCGTGCCATACTAATGCAACCATGAAAAATCGATTACTATAAGTCCCTGCCCCAGACTGGCTAAGGGGTAGAAGTGGCGTGAACCCGAGAATTTTCGACGTGATAGGAGGTCATGGTTTCTGTCTTTCCCACCCTTGCTACTGGCTTTGTATGCCTAGTGTATGTGAATGGTCCAACACATGGGTAGCATGCAGACAACCAGACACAACATGCATACAAATAGACACACCATGTGGACAAGGTGGCTAAGGGCATTCCAATGTTTAAGATTGGAACAAAGGTTTAACATTTAATGCAAAGAAGTAATGCTAGACTTAGTTCTAGCATTACTTGACTTAGGAAACATTACTGATCAAATATGTACTTGAAAGTGCTTTTAAGGTAAGATATGGTAACAATGCCTTTCGGGAAGAGGCTAAATAAGGCTTCTAAATTAAAACTTTAGCCTAAAAACCAAATGTGACTTCAAAATTTGCATGACTCTATTAAAACTTTGGTTAAATTGTTTGATTTCCATACCATACTAATGCAACCATAAAAAATCAATTACTATAAGTCCCTGCAACCCAAAGTCCCTGCAACCCAAAGAGAAGGGACTAATAAAAGGTCACCTCAACTTAATATTTGATACTAGATGTAGAAATTACCACCTAGAATGTCATTTTACGTGGTATAAATCATAATATTGAAGGTTCCTAAGGAATTAAAGAGATCTTAACTATCTACTACCATGTATATTTCAATATTTCTAAATCCAAAGGTCATATTACATTTTACTTATGGTGTTTACATCTTCAGAAAAAGCACTAATGATTCACATATTGACTATTATCATGTCCACTTTTTAAAGATAATATAAGACTAATTACAGTTATGTAGCTAGTATAGTGAAAATAGTTTCTTATTTTGATATTACTAATCCATTCTATTTGGGATAACTATTAACTTTTAGGTTAGATTTGGTTAAGGAGGTCTCATCCAAGTTGAACATTTTTTTAATAGGAAGATGTAGTTATATTAAGATATGAATCAAAGATGATATGTTTTCTCTCCTTACTTATGTAAGTATGTAGGGAACCTTTTGAAGATCATTTGGCTCTATGTTGTACTATTATTAATATGTTTATTTATCTCTTTACTATTTAGTGTGATGAAATATTGTTTAGGAAAAAGAAAAAAAAAAATGAGACCATAACAAATTATAAACAATTTTTTTTTTTTTAAGAAATAATAATTTTCAGAGAAAATTATTTTAGCATTTTTAATCACGGTATTATGGTTGAGGCATACGATATTATTTTCCTTTGAAATCTAGTCTCTCATATTATTCCAAAATGCCTATTCTTACTAAGCATTAATTTTTAAAATATTGATTGCAAACAAAATCAAGTTCTTAAATACAACCATAAAACAAAATCTTTCCATGTTTAAATGCAAGGAGGTCCATTCCCCATGCAAACAAAGATACATGGATTAATGTCCCTCTACAAATCTATATAATTGAGGTTCTGATACAATTTGAGCTCAGATTAGCATTGGTAAAAGTTAAGAACTTTACCATCTAAAATACAATTATACAAATTCTCTTTAATTGTTTACAGACTTGTTAAATCATAATCTTCATTTTGACATGCCAAATTGTTAAAACTTGCCATACCCTTATAATTTACTCCTTCATTTTGCACTATTAGAGCTACTATAACTCTTGAAAAATATGCATTAAAATGAAAAACATAAGCGGGAAGGACTAGAACTATTTCATTTGTAGAGATAATAAATTCAGTAACAAGCCATCAATATATGCCTCAACTCCACATTCCCAAAAAGCAACTAGTTACAAGATTAATACACAAACATGATTTTGATCTTCAAATATTTATTCTTCTCTTTAAACAATAAAACAAAATGCACATAAGAATTGACCCATTTCTCATAATTACTTGCCAATATGTTTGCGCTTATGATTCTTGTGTGCATTACTAGTGTGATTGCTTCAACTAGGATTGCAGAGCTTCTTACACTATTGCATTGTCAAAAAAATTCAAAATAAAATAAAGTATTAGAAATCCATATAACTCAATTTCTAAATAAATAGGTACTAAAAATGCAAAAAATATTCTCCAAAATAATCACCTCAAACTCTACATAAGAGAAAGTAAAAAAACATACCTAAAAATGTATGAATACACCACAATATACCAAACATGGGCAACATTAACAATGTATATACTTGTGCATAAGATAACTAGGTTACAATCAACATAGAGGTCCAAGGACAAATACAACCAAATCCAAGACACCATAATAAGGCACGTTTAACTATATTTAACACTCTCTTGTTGTCTACACCTACATAATATGCAACTATAGAAATCACAACAATTGGAAATCTGTCCTACAACTGGGAGATAAGTTGCAAGTGAGAAGCATGCGAAAATATAGGATGTATATTTCTAGGAAAGTCTTATGAGGCCCAATGAAAGACAATCCAAGGAGATAAGTTTGGTGTGTAACATTTGGTATCAGAGCTTATGATCCTAGGGTTTTTCTCTCTCAACTAGTCATCTTGACATTTTAACTATAAAATTTTACTGTGAAGTTTCAGATTGTGAAATTTTCAGGATCCTGAGTAGACATGGTGAAGTAATTGTGATAAAAATTTAAGATTTTGGATTGGTTTACTTTTTGATATATAGCCTGTGGAAATTAGGGTTATTTGACTAGTCCTAAAACTAGTCTCAAACATGTGTTTTTGGTAGAATTGATATATTTGAATCTTGGTAAGTCAAAATTGAGTGCCACCAGTTCCTTTGGAAAGAATACAGACCATACTATTTCATGTACAACTTTTAGAATCATATCTGAAATATTGGAAATGTGACATTCCATCTATCTAGAAAGGGATAAGAATAATCAATTTTTGGGAATATTACCATAACTTTCACTTGACACATCAAATTTTGGTTAGACCTATGGCATTGAAAATACATACCAGAGTACTATATGAAGAAGTTTCAAACTCATAAGGGATTAAATTCTAGTGATACATCAATACAAATTTCAACAAGCAAGACAACCTAAAAATTAGGGTTTAAAGGTACGCAACTTACAATTGGCTTAACATTTGATTGAAATATCTACTTTTATTATTCAAAACTTGTGATAAGGAGAAAAAAAAGGATTATTATTATTATTGTCCCAAATGTCTCCAAAGTGTTCTTCAAAAATTACTTCTCCCATTAAACCTCCATAAATCTCAACTAGGACTCATGAAGAAAATGAAGAGATACAGAACCAACTATCCAGTTTGGAGAATCAAATTAATTAATTGAATGATAGGTCAATGAAAAATTTTGATTTGATATATGTAAAAACATAAAAGGAATGAAAAATGGAAGATAACACAAATGATAATAGAGAACATATCAAATATATGGAAAATAAGATGGATGAAATGTGGTACAAATGGAAAAGACGACGGATGAAAATAGGGTAAAAATGAAAAAGAGGATGGAATAATTGAAAATTTCCATGTCAACCATCTTGTTACGTACCCTAGATGATATATTCCCTCAAGAANAAAAAAAAGGATTATTATTATTATTGTCCCAAATGTCTCCAAAGTGTTCTTCAAAAATTACTTCTCCCATTAAACCTCCATAAATCTCAACTAGGACTCATGAAGAAAATGAAGAGATACAGAACCAACTATCCAGTTTGGAGAATCAAATTAATTAATTGAATGATAGGTCAATGAAAAATTTTGATTTGATATATGTAAAAACATAAAAGGAATGAAAAATGGAAGATAACACAAATGATAATAGAGAACATATCAAATATATGGAAAATAAGATGGATGAAATGTGGTACAAATGGAAAAGACGACGGATGAAAATAGGGTAAAAATGAAAAAGAGGATGGAATAATTGAAAATTTCCATGTCAACCATCTTGTTACGTACCCTAGATGATATATTCCCTCAAGAATATATTAGAACACAAGGAAATCATGTAAATGTAATCAACAATTCCACTCATCAACAAGGAACTAATTAATCCCCAAGATTGATATGAGGAAGTTTGATGGTAAAGATCCTCTAACATGGATATTCTAGATTGAGAAATTTTTTGATCTACACCAAGTGCCAACCTTGCCAAAGGTAACTCTTGCATCCTTGTATTTATAAAATGATCATTTTTTTTGGTATCAATGGCTTTGTGAAAGAAAAAAGGATTCTAGTATCTATTGGTACATTTTTACGAATGAATTAATATCACATTATGGGGATATTAAGAGAAATACATTATTTAGTCAATTGATAAATATTTGACAAAGAGGTTCATTACAGAGAGAATTCAACAATTCCAAAAACTAAATCTCAAGGTGAAGAACATTCTAGAGGATAATTTGTTAGATCTTTTTATAGGAACTTTAAAGAAGAACATTCAATGTGAGGGGCATCTCTTCGAAACTCAATCCCTAGAGCATGATTTCAATATGGTAAGGAAAGTTGAAAGTAAAAATATGGCCACTAAATGAGTGATCTTTAACAACTATAGAGAGCACCATGCTCCCTCTCCTAACCTCACTCATCCTACAAGGTTGAAAACTCAACAAATTGATGAAAGAAGAGAAAAGGCACTATGTTTCAATTGTGATAGTAAGTACAGTATGGAGCATAATGACCCGGGTGGATATTGGTGGCCACCCACATGTTCCAAATTCCAACTGGCTCATCTTGATAGTTTTCAGTTCAACATGTTTCTCTGTAATGGGGAAATTTCTTTATAATTGTGTGTTTTTCACATACGAGGCTTTCTCGAATCCCTACACAGCATCCAAGTGGATATTGGTGGCCACTCACCTATTCCAGCTGGCTTATTTTGAAAGTTTTCATGTCAATACATCTTTTTGTACTTCCAGGTCTGTTTTGGGGATCTAAACAAAGTTTTCTTGGCTTGCCACAATCAAACTGTAGACAAAGTCATATTTTGATGGAAGAATGTGTATTTCTCGAAAATCCAATGGGCTATCATGCACCTAAAACATAGATCGTATGAAAAAGTTATGACCCCAGGAAGTTAATGTACTAACTTACCCCAACGGGGCCCACATGACTTTTGGCGCTTCATCTCCTAGGGTTAGGTTTTTGGATGTATAGAGTTTTGGAATTAATGTTTATCATAGAAATGACTTCATGGCCTCATTGTAATGATCTTCTTGTGAATGGGCGTATCCGTCACATCTCTTCTCAGAGATAAAGATGTCATCATTCTAGTGAGTCTTGCACTCTGTATTTTACAGTCTCTGTACATTTATTTCATTAATAGAAATCATGTATTGTTGTATTTCTTAGGTTATGAATTTTTTTATGTGTATTACATTGTAATATATCTGCTTTCATTTCATTCCGAAAATAATCTAGATCAGTGGTATCAGAGCAGGCTGCTCTTGATCGTTTTTCAATGCATTTCCCCGAGGAGGTCTAAGTATAAAAATTAGGGTCTTGAGCTTGTCTCTCTTGAGGAAAATCTCTCTCGCATCCCCAATAAACCCTCTATGGCGATAGAAAATAAAAACGACGGAGCAAAAGATTATATTAACATGTTGCTTGAGAAATCTCTCGCGTGACAAAGGGACGAAATGATGGATAATTTTTCCCACATCCTTCAACACCTGTTGATAGCAACAAACACATCTTCATCAAGAAGCCACTTTGGAGGAACCTTTTCCTTCAAGGTACAAGTGAATTTTTATATTCCCATATTTGAAGGTCAGATAGATGCAGATGCCTTAGAAAAATGGTGGAATCTGTTAGAAGGCTATTTCTCTATTCACAATTTTTTTGACAGGGAAAAGATCACCTTCGAACTCCTCAAGGCTCTCCCCCATGTCAAACATTGGTGGGAAACTTATTGGGAGAAAAGTTCCACAGAGGAATATGGAATATATGGGGTCGAGCCCACTTGGGATTTTTTTGTGGATACGGTCAAGGAACAATACTACCCTGTTGATAACTATGAAGACCAGTACATGAGGTGGACCACACTGCGGAAAGAGAAGAGCCAAACAATATCGGAGTTCACAAATACTTTCCATACCTTGCACACCAAGCTCGGTATCAAAGAATCTAAGCAACATCTAGTTCTGAAATACCATGGGGCTTTTCATAGATACACCCAAACCGAAATGAATTTCCTAAACATCTCATCAAAGGGAGTTTCCTATCCATATGCTGTCAAAATCGAGCAGAAATTTAGGCACCAGAACAAATGGGAGTTCAGGTCTACAAATCTGCAACAAACAAAGCATGGTAAAGACAAACCTAACCAATAGCCTTCCGACAACCAGTCCAAGACATAGGAAAAGAAGGGTAAAGGAAAGACAAAGAATGACACTGGGAAGTGGTGTGATTTACACAAAATCCCTTGGCACAACACCGATGAATGTCGCTCAAAAAAGTCATTGGTGGTTGAGGTCAAAGACAAGGAGCCAAACCCTAATTCAGAATCTGATCCAAAAAATATTGAAAACAAACAAATAATCGATGCAGACCCTACTACTATTGTCGTGACCACAACAATTCAACTAGAAGAACTAGTAGATCCTGAAGAGGGGGAGCGACTCTTTCATTCACAGATGTGGGTGAAGGGGACCCCATTTCATTTCATTGTTGATAAATGTATCCATAATAATCTCATCTTAGCTGAGGTCATCAAACAGTTGGGATTGTCGACAACACCACACCTGCAACCATACAACATCGGGTGGATTCACCAAGGACGAGATCTTTGTGTCAGCCAGCAGTGTCGCATGTCCTATGGCATCCAACCCTTCAAGGATGAGGTAGTATGTGATGTTTTCCCTCTTGATGTATGTGATGTTGTTTTGGGCCAACTATATATGTGGAAACATCATGCTATTTACGATTCTCGACCCTGTAGTGTCATTATTACTCTAGGGGGTCAAATCTACAGGATACCAAAGGTAGTTCTGACTACTATTCCACCAAAATAGTGCTGCAAGGTAATCTCTCATACTGAAAAATTCATCCTCTTCACAGTCTATTCAAAGAATGCATAGAAGGCCACTACAACCATTGTAGCCTCATCACCTTCTATCCAGTAGAAGCAGATTTCAGAAGAGAAAGAATATATTGTTTCTTCACCTACAATGGTGCCTACACAATGCCCCTTCAGGCCCAGAGACAACAGGTTGGTGGAACAGTTTCAACCCTACCAACAACAGGTTCATGACAGCCTTCCACAGACCAAGCAACGCAACTTCTCCAACAAGGCATGCAACTCACCAAGATTCATATTCAGAAAACACTTTTTCCCTCTTCCCCGAGAAATCAATGCAATGAATACTATTGCTTCCCAAGGGGGGAGGATTGATCCAAGTGGATATTGGTGGCCACCCACCTGTTCCAAATTCCAACTAGCTCATCTTGACAGTTTTCACTTCAACACATTTCTTTGCAATGGGGAAATTTCTTTATAATTGTGGATTTTTCACTTACGGGGCTTTCCTGAAGCCCTACACAGCATCCGGGTAGATATTGGTGGCCTCCCACCTATTCTAATTGGCTTATTTTGGATTTTTTCATGTCAGTACATATTTCTACACTTCTAGGGCCATTTTGGGGCTCTAAACAGTGTTTTCTTGTCTTTCCACATTCAAACTATAGACGAAGTCAGGGTTTGACACCATAATGCGTATTTATCGAAACTACCTTTCCAATAGGCTATCATGCACCTAAAACGAAGATCGTATGCAAAAGTTACGACCCCGAGAAGTTAATGTACTAACTTACCCCAACAAGGCCCACATGACTTTTGTCGCTTAATCTCTTAGGGTTAGGTTTTTGGATGTCTATGGATTTAGAATTCATGTTTATCATAAAAACGCCTTCAGAGCTTCATTGTAATGATCTTCTTGCGAATGAGCGTAGACGTCACATCTCTTCTCAAAGATAAATCTTCCACCATTCTAGTGAGTCTTGCACTCTGTATTTTTATAGTCTCTATACATTTCTTTTATTAATAGAAACCATGTATTGTTGTATTTCTCTATTTTTGGAAAATTTTATGTGTATTTCATTGTAATATCTATGCTTTCATTTTGTTCCGAAAATAATCCGGATCACATAAATGTGGTGAGAATAAATTATTCTACATAGATTGTGAAGAAGAAGAAGATCAAGAATTGGAACCATCATAAGATATATAACTAGAATAGACTAGTCCAATCTTATCTTATCATGCATTGGTTGGCATCAATACTCCACAAATCCTCAAGATAGAAGGATATATCAAAAATAAAAAAAAGTAACAATGTTGATTGATTTTGGTAGTACCTATAACTTCATTAATTGCAAATTAGTGAAACTTAAAATTTCTTTGTATTCCTAGCACCAAAGTTTCAAGTAATGATTTCATATGGGAGGTACCATACATTTTTCAGGGAAGTGCCATACTATTCAGCTCAACATGGGGGCGTATTTTTTGGATAGTCTCATGATTTAAATCCAAATGGGTGGTGCTAACGTTGTAATAGGGGTCTAATGTTACAATCATTGGGAACAATGGCTCTTAATTTTCAAGAAATGTTCATGAGAGTTTCCTCAAAAGGAAAGGGATTTGAACTCATAGGTATTCAAGGAAATCCGTATAAAGTAATAATATCTAACAACATGAAACAATTACTCAAAAAGAAACACCATAGTGTACTTTCATAATTGTGCTCATGTAATACCCATGTTTCCCCCAGCTTGTAAATATAACTATAACCTACTAAAAGACTATGGTCAAACTGAATATGTGTGGATGTTAGAATTGATGAACCTTTTTTTATAAAAGGTAATGTATATATTGTTGTTACTAAATAAAATGGAAAGTGTTGCATAACTGATGAAGGGGTTTGTCAAGGTAGATCATGATGCATGATAGAGATGGTGAGGGGAACCAACAATGGTTGAGATGACCCCTACCAGACCAGTACTTTACTGGATTTAAATTATTCAGACCCAGAACAATCCTATGACCCAGAAAAATAAATTACCAGTCATATTGGTAGTTGGGAAGTCCTCCTCAAGAGTCAATGAGGATATGGGTAGAGTACCCATCTGAAAAATTCTTGGCCTGACCCATGGAATTAGGAATTGGACCCACAAAATAATGTTGAGGAAGGAAAGAAAAGAGAGTAAATTCGTGGGCAGAGGAGAGGAGGAAGGAAGAAGAGTCTGGTGACCATTTTCTAAAGAGGGAGAACATGTGCAACTCTCTGGTTCTGAAGAGATCTGAGAAACAAATTGTTTCTGGGTACAAGAATTGGCTGGGAAACGTTTTCAGTCCAAGATGATAAATGGGGTGGCAGAGAAGATGAGTGACTGAGGAAGCACTCATTGCAGACCCCCTTTCTTGGTGGAGATAAAATTGATCTGCTAAGTTCCTATGGGAGGAGGAGAATGGCCTCCATCCCTGGCTATTGTTGATCAAAAGGAAGAGTCTCTCTCAGAGCATCATGATCTACCTAGGGGGGTGGCCAAAGGTAAATTCGTCTAGGATTTGTTGTGCCTGTGGTTGGGTGGAAAAGGGAACCCCTTTCAGCAGTTGCATCACTATCTGGTTTCTAGATAAGTATATTTGATTAAATCTCTACAGTGTTTAGATCAGAGAAAATTTTATACTATGTTTTAGAACTGTGTAAGGTTAATTTCTGACAAAAGTGACTTGAGAAATTTAAGAAAAATAAAGAGAATGTCTTAGCTGGAGCTTTTGATTTAATTTCTTATCTCTTGATTGTTTGTGTGCTAAAATAAGATTTTTCGGAGTTGATGTTGTGGTTGACTGTGATGTACAGCTTAATGCATACATGGGAATTGATGACTGAACAATTCAAAATATTTATAACAACTCTGAAAGAAGACAATGATTTTTCTGTGTAATAGTGCTCCATTTTAGTATGTCCTCAAATCCCATGTCAGAAAGCTTAGAGGATATCAAATCTGTGTGGACTTTAGGAAATAATCCCAAATATGGGAAAAAATTAAAAGCCCTTATAAATAATTATAAAGGAAAAATAATTAGGACATAAACATGAAATTTGTCTAAATGAATTAAAATACAAAATTTCTCAAAATTCTATTTGGGGCATAAATAAACATTTGTGTTTAAATTTGGTTAAATCTCCTAAATTTGGGAAGAATCCCCTTAAATTTTGGTGGGCAATAAATCCTGGTAGAAACACCGAATTTACTGTGGAGGTAAATCCTTGTTTTAGGACCATTTCATTAAATTTAGTAAGAGTAGTAAAGCACAGTAATAAGGAAATACAATTCTACTCATTTACCCACGAGAAGGGAGAGATTATAATTATATTTTAATTTCTAGGATGGAGAAATCCTCTTGGAATATAATTTTTTGTTAAATCCCTTTATAAAGACTGGAAATTTATATTTCTCCTTTTTTTATTTCCTGTAAGAGAAATTAAATTCATTTAAATTCTCCATGTAACAAAACCATATAGGGATATGGAGATATATGTATAGATATATGTATATATACATATTATTGTTATTACTATTATTAATGTTATTATTATTTTATTTTGAAAATGGAGGCTAAAGTTCCTGGAGCGTAATAGACTTGAGACCAAAAGAATATAATTATTATTATCATTTTAATGTCAAACACATCGGGGAATTAAACGGTGACCAAATGCTTTAACCTTCTCGTAGTCTTTGGAACTCCAGGAGTCCGGGGCTCCGGGATGTTTGGGTGATGGGATTCCACAAGCCTAAGTTGCCAAATGCATGAACCCTTTCTTTCCCTGAACAAGATTGCATATGTAATAAATACAATTATTTATATTATTGTATTTAATGTGATCGATTAACATAATTTGATATAATATACCTTTAATACAATATATATTATATTATAATCCAAATTGTTTCATTGCATTTAAACCACAACATAATTACAAGTGGGTCCCCTTCGGGACTTCGAGGCTTTGAGAGAATTGAATATAAAGGATGTGTGGGAGAGCCGAAGGACTTTGACCCGGAGAACTCTCTCTCTCTCTCTCTCTCACGTCAAATATTAATAAAATATTGGAGAAATTTAAAACATGGGCGTAAATTTCGAGAGATATAATAAATATATTATATTACACTAAGATTTATTAAATTGATCACACGTGAATGAACCCAACTCCTTTGAATATTTAATGGTGTGGTAATGTGTGCAAGTGGGGTCACTTCGGAGCTTCGAGACTATGGGGCTTCGGGAGAATTTAGTATAAAGGATGTGTGGGAGAGCCGAAGGAGATTGACCCGAAGAACTCTCTCTCTCTCTCATGTCAAATATTAATAAAATATTGGAGACTTTATAAACTTGGGTGCATTTTCCAAAAATGTTATTATAATAGATGTTAAATGAATTTATTATGACATTGGTACGTGATAAAGTACCAAACTTTTCCCTTTTTAATTTAACATTTAATGCGAAGTCACGTGTAAGTGTGGGCCCTTTAGGAGTTCAGGGTTCTGAAAGATCAGGACTTCAGAACTCTGGGAGTTCGGAGCTTCGACACTCCGGGATGTTTGGAGAAGATAAAGTGTATGGGAAAAACGACCGAAGGCCAAACCTATTTTCCTACTTCACAATGTTATAATGTTATTAAACACATGTAATTATATCGTATGGTAATATAATTACTTGTATTGGGATAAATGCATAATAGAGGTAGGACCCTCTCTGGAACTCCGACATTCAGGAGATTTGGGTTCATAAAATCTTGATTAGGAATCTTCCCCGAAGCCTAGAGGCTTAGGTATTAATGGGTATTGACAAGCCTAAGTGCTCCTTTGATATAATTAATCATATTATAATATAATTAAATTGAATTATATTATAATTGAATTGAATTGAATTATATTATAATATAATTAATAAAAGACTAAATTTGTAATATTAAATACCAAATTGAATACAATTAATCATTTTCCCCATAAATAAATAAATATGCATATATTTATATATGTTAAAGTATGTGAAAATTCGGCATGGAGTTACGTGCGAGGGAGAATTGAATTATATACCTTAATTGAGGTTAATCGACTTAAGTATATTATGGAGAAATTAGTCTCATTGTGTTATAATATAATTAATCATAATTGTCATATGAGTAATTTATTAAGTTAGTGCTAAATTACATCTAAGGCGGGAAAGAGAAAGTAAAACCTCAGTAATTACTGGGCCATGGGTATTAGGCTAAGCAAAGATTAATTAATGGATAATTAGTTGTGGATAATAATTATCCTAAATGAGGTTTAAGTAATTAATTACCAAAGAATGGTATTCTATGAGATATTAATTAAGTATTTTATTTGGACTATAAGAGAGGGACAAATGTCATCCTCTAGTTGAGAAAGCCTAAGCACCCTACAATGACATGGAGAATCGATTCTGACTATGAACATCATTGTGATGGGGAATGTTAATCTTCCATGGGTTAACAAGTTGAGTGGAGTCCAGTAGGATTGGTGAACCTTAGGTGTCGAATGGATCCTAACTGTAGTTTGGGAGGTCTGGTGTGCATCAACACTTTCCATCGAGAGAAAGAGAATATTCCTTGATGTCATATCCGTCGGAGGTAAGCGAAAAATTTATACCCAGTCCCTTAAAAAGGTACTTAGGGATTGAGTGTGTGAAAAAGTGGTATCAGAGTGGGAAACAACACTTGGCCTGCTTGGGCTCATGAATGAGTTGAATAAAATTTTATTAGAGAACTTTTAAGGGGTAACACCCTATCTTACTGATCCAAAATGAATCCAGGAAGGTCTAATTATCAAAGTTCTCATAATCGAATGAAGCTAGTGTCATTGCATCTAACTCATTGCGTTGATTCCGACCATATAAGTTTTTTCGCAAATGGACACTGTATGCGAAAGTTATCACGTTCTAATCGATTTCCCAAACATGCAAAAAGTCAATTGGTCAAAGTCAACAGGTTATACTGCCGATGTCGACAGTACGATAAGTGACGCCATGATGACATCATCATCATGATGTGGCATCACCAAGAGGTGACATGTGTCACTCAAGTTTGGCATTTTTGGGCTGAGTTGGCACTTGTACGGATTTGACACGTGGCATTGTACGGATGACATGTGACAGTCTGTACATGACGTGGCCCAATGGCAGGTTGACACGTAGCAGTGCAAATGATAGCTGGGTTGTACGGATGTTGATGTGGCAGGGTGACTGTGCAGTATGGATTATGACATGACATGACACATGGTTGTATGGAAGATGAAGTGGAAGGTGATTGGGTTGTACGTCGGTGATGTGGAAGCTGACTGTGCATCCTGACTATGTGTTGACTATGTGGTAGGGTCCAATCACAGGGTGACACATGGACCAATCAGAGGGCACCACGTGGCACCAATTTTTTTTCCAATATTGATTAGTTCAAAAATTTTGTTATAGCTTCTGGGCGTTTCGAACCCTTGACCTCCGTGGGTGCTAACGACTTTGTGAAAGGGGGCAGACCAACCGGTCTATTATGTGCTTATTTAAAAAAGCCATGGAATTTGTATTTAAGTTGACAATTGGCATGTGTTAAGGGTTAAACCCTGGTCATTTGGGGCCAACCCCAACCAACCAGAAGCTAGACAAGGGGGCTAAAGGTCAAGAGCTAGGCGTGTGGGAGCTTAGGGTTGTGGCCATATGGCCATGCCAACAACCAGGGGCCGGAAATCAGGGGCTAAAGACCAGGGGCGTGCCAACCCATGAACACATGGACTTTCTCCATATGACCAGGAGCCAAAAAATAGAGGGGCTAGCATGCCTATATGCATATTTTTGGGTTTTTAAATCTTATTGTATAATTTTCAAGGATTTGCAGTTGATTTTTAATGTGTTTTAGCCATTTTTGGGAGATCTGGAGCTCAATTTGAGGCCAGATATTGGGAGAAATTTGGGAGGTTGATGCCAAATTCAAATCTATATAAACCAAGGGTTCTTAGTAGCATTAAGGAGGTTCAAAACATGAGAAATTCTGAGAAATTTGAAAGCCAAAGCAATTTGTATGCAGTGAATCCATTGATTAAGGGAACTTTACGGGCCAATTCTGGGAGCTACGCTTAACCGTTTTCAGTGTTGTCAGTTGTGTTGGATTCTTGAGGTTGAGAAGAAAACATCCATACCATTTTGTAATCATTTTGACACTTTTGGATGTACTTTTGAAGCATTCAAGAGAAATAAGAAAGCCTCACTCATTGAGGCAAAGAGCCAAAGACGTAGGCAATCTTGTCGAACTCCGTTAACAACTTTGTTGTTATGGTTTGTTGCTCTTTGTGCTTGCATTATTATCTGCATTTTTATTATGGATGTTATAATATATCATTAATCTCTTCTTGTTTCAATCAATTCCTAAGTGGTAAATGAACTCATGCTTAAAACTTAACCAAGTCTTTAAAAGATAATTTCGGATCACTTACCCCATTCATAAGAAGATTCTTTAAAATACTATTGAAGAGAGGAACAAAAATTTATGTTGTTGTTATATGTTTTAAAAATATGAACTGTGTGTCGCTAGTATTCCAAATAATGAAGTTGACTTCACCTTACAAATTGTATGTGTTGCTCATAAACTAGTAGATAATTAACTAACATAAAATGTTTTATCAGCACTCGAACAATTAGTGGACAACATGAAAACTATGACGTAAAGAATGGTGACACACTATGAGTTGGGGGAAATATCCCACAATAGAAAAGAAGAATCTAATGAGAGGAGGGCAGTGGAAATACCTCTGGATTTGGCTGGAAATGTAAGAAGCCTCATGGAAGAATTACAAAGTTGTAAGGATGATAATGAAATGATGATAAAAGAAAAGGAAAAACAAATTGAAATTAATGCAGTTCTACTGCAAAGCCTATCATATATACAAAGGCAGTTGCAACATGGACCAATAGCTAGTAATGTGGATAGAAATCATATTAAGAAAACCCAAATTCCATCTGAGATACAAAATCATGGTCCTGAAAGTGGCCACACAAGGAGGATCACCTCAAATAAGGCCCAACATGGAGCCAAAAGACATTCAACAGAAGAATCCTCTAGTGAGGAAACTGACAACTCCAAGGAATTTTCTAGTAGTGAGACTAGTTCGCAATCCCAAAGGAGAAGAAAGAAGAGGAAAAATTCCAAGAGCCATGACCCTGAAGAGTTTAATAAATCCAAACCACCCACTTTCGATGGAGAAATTAAAAAGGGAGAAGAAGCAGAAGTTTGGCTACTTGGCTTGAAGAAGTACTTCAGAGTCCATGACTACTCTGAAAACTTAAAGGACAAAATAGCCATTTTCAACTTGAATGGAAATGCCTCCATTTGGTGGGTGGACCTTAGGAATGTGAAAGGAATCCATGAGAAGGACTTGTCATGGAATTTTTTTGATAAATACTTCAAGAAGAAGTGCTTGTCTGAAAAATACTATGATGGGAAGACCAAGGAGTTATATGAACTCAAGCTAGGATAGCTCACAATAGATGAATATACCAACAAATTTCTTCAGTTGTTGAGGTATGTGCCCTACATAAAGGATGAAAAGGTAAAGATGCAATGGTTTATTAGTGGACTACCTCAATCCTTATGGGAAAGAATTGAGTTGGATGAACAAAATAATTTAGAAGACACTATTAAGAAGGCAAGGTATTGTTATGAACAATTCAAAAATAAGGCAGAACCTCATAAGGATTGGAAGAAGACAGGTAAATTGGGATTCAAGAAGAAGGGTTTTAAATACTTAAGATTTAAGAATCATGGGAAAAGTTCTAAAACGAGCCTTCCTACTAAAAGTGTGTATCAACAGAATTTTCCATCTCAGAGTGGTAATAAACCCTTTGGATTAGTCCCAAGTAAGACTAATAATACAAAGAGAGAACCCTTGAAATGTTGGGGTTGTGGAGAAGAGGATTTGTTGAGGGACTGCCCACATAGGCAACAAGAAAATAGGAGGGTCTACAACATCCAGGAGGCTACCACAGTCAATGATGTGGCTAGCAACATGCCACAAATTTATGCAGCCTTAAATAATAGACAAGTTGGCCACCAAGCTTCAGTGGTGGAGATGGAAGGTATGATT
This sequence comes from Picea sitchensis, assembly GCA_010110895.2. Classification (NCBI taxonomy): domain Eukaryota; kingdom Viridiplantae; phylum Streptophyta; class Pinopsida; order Pinales; family Pinaceae; genus Picea; species Picea sitchensis. Next base: position 99,478 of record SNQJ01S0032280.1, read on the forward strand.
TCCAACCATATAGTTTCCATTTTAATTTACCCTCATTCTAATCTGAGTTATGTTTTCCATCAAGATGTTGAGAAATGTAAATTACAACAAGTAAAACATGCTAAATCATGGCTGGTACAACTAGCCACTGGAACCAGAAGAAAGGTAACAAAGGTCATACCAGCATCTCGATTCATTATGAATGGATTACTCACTAAAGCAACCCTAAACATGCACCGTTTAGGAACTTATGACTTTTTGATTGGAATGGATTGGTTGGCTTCCCATAAAACCAAATTGGAATGTTACAATAAAACTTTGGCGTGTAAAGATGAAGAAGGGAGAAAACTAACCCTACAATGAATTCAAAATCTTGTCTCAGTGAGACAAATATCATCCCTTCAAGTGAAGAAGTATTGCAGAAAATGATGTCCTATGTATGAAATACAAGTATTGAACTATATTGAGAACAATAAACCAAAACTAGATGACCATCTCATATTAAGAGAGTATAAAGATGTGTTTCTAGAAGAGGTACTAGGTCTACCTCCAAGAAGATATATTGACTTTTCAATAGAATTTGTACCAGGAGTGGTGCCAATGTCTAGAGCACCATATATAATGAGTACACCAGAGCTAGTTGAGCTCAAACTACAACTAAAGGAGATGTTGGAAAAAGGTTACATTCATCCTAGTGTGTCTCCTTAGGGAGCACAAGCTTTGTTTGTGAAGAAGAAGGATGGCACACTTAGATTGTGCATAGACTATAGACAACTCAATAAGATGACCATTAAGAATAAGTATCCCTTTCCAAGGGTTGATGACTTGTTTGACCAATTAAGGGGTGCTACAATTTTCTCCAAGATTGACTTGAGGTCTGGATACCATCGAGTCTGAATTAAGGATGAAGACATCCATAAAACATCCTTTAGGACAATATATGGGCACTATGAATTTGTGGTGGTGCCATTTTGGCTTACCAATGCACCAACCACTTTTATGTGCTTAATGAATAATGTACTCAGTAAGTTCTTAGACAGATTTGTGTTGGTTTTCATTGATGATATCCTAATCTATTCTAAGATTAGGGAAGAGCATGAATAACATCTAAAGTTAGTTCTTCAAGTTCTAAGAGAACATCAACTCTATGCTAAGTTTAGTAAGTGTGAATTTTTCCAAAAACAAGTCCATTACTTAGGCCATGTTATTTTTGAAAAAGGAGTGGTAGTTGATCCTGACAAGATCAAATCCATTATGGATTGGCCTACCACAAAATATGTATATGATATCAGATCCTTTATGGGCCTAGCAGGATACTATATAAGGTTCATAAAGGGATTTTCCAAGATTGGTTTCCCAATCACCTCCCTTTAGAAAAATGGACTTAAATCCATTTGGACATTGGAATGTGAAGAGAGATTCCAACAGCTGAAACACTTTCTAACCAATACACCTGCGCTGAATATTGTAGACCCAAACAAGGACTTCCTTGGGTGTACAAATTTCTTCATGGAAGGGCTTGGAAGAGGCCTTATTGATCCAGAATCGGATCCAGGAGGCTTCCCAAGTCTAGAAAAGGCTAAAAAATGAAATCTCTCATAATTCGATGAAACCAATTCCATTGCGACCGACTTGTCGCGGTGATTCCGTCCATATATTTACTTTCTCAAATAGACGTCGTATGTGACATTTATCGCACTCTAACTATTTTGCCAAACAAGGAAAAAGTCAAACAAGTCAACAGTAAAAAGTCAACATTGACGTCAGCATGACATCATGCTAGCATGGTAGTATAACACATGGCAGACGCACAGTGGGATCCATATATATGACGTGGACCAGCCAGGAGGTGACACATGTCACCACTAGAAGGGTGATACATGGCACGTCCATACAGGAGCCATGTGGCCCTACTGTACGGTGACACATGGCAGATACGATCGTTGAATGGGAAGATAGTTGGCAGGTACGATGCTGAAACATGGGAAAATAGAAGACTGACATGTGGAAACAGAGGAAAGCGAATGGTGGGGTGCCACATGGCCCAGACATGGGCTGCCACTAGGCACCCAAGGATTGGTCGTTGGGTCATCACAAAAATTATTTTTCTCCCCGAGAATCGAACCGGAGACCTCTCCGAGGACGAGTGACTTGGCAGAGGGTTCAAATACCATGGCTCTACACGTGATACTTGTTAAAACATGTGTTAAACATTTTATTTGAATTGCAATGGTTTGTAATCTGAGCGAAAAGGGTTGGGGCTAGGCCCCAACCCACAGATTTGTGCATCCACATATGCCCACACCCATCAAACGAGCGCGGAAGTTTCCATGTGGATAATCCCATGGTTTGTTTTTCCATGAGACCAGCCACCAAAAAGGGCATGGGCCACATATCAGTCAGCAAAAGGCACCAATATTTGGGGCTTGTTACAATTTTTAATGCGAGGAGCACGGGGCTTACACCACATGACCCTATGTTTCGGGCTAAGGGGCCAGCGCACAACCCTTTGGGCTGGCGCTTGGCCACCTAAGAGCCATATGACATCATTTTTAGAGAGTTCACCCAACCATAGGGGCTATTTTCGAATTTTTATATGCAGAGTGGGTTTTTAACTATACAATTTGGATTTTTTAATGATTTTCTCAGCAAATTTGGGGGAATTTGCCCATTTTTGGGGGATATTGGGCTCTTTTTGAGCCCAGATTTCGGGAGGAAGTTGGGGAATGATAACCAACTTCAGATAAATATAAACCAGCCCTTCTTGAGGCCATGGAAAAGAGTCAAAGCAGAGTTATGATGAAGAAAATCCAATCCAAAGCCATTTTTATGCAGGGAAGTTGTTGAGGAGCGCATCTTTGTGGGTCATTTCTGGGAGCTCCGATCATTCGTTTTGAGTGTCTCTTCTTCTGTTGGGTTCTAGATATCTGCGAGAAAAAGACTGGATCATTCTTGTAGCCTTATGGAACTACTAAAATATACTTATTGAGCTTTGAACAAAAATAAAGAAGCCTCACCCACTAAGACAAAGGCCCGGAGACGTAAGCGAGATTGTCGAACTCCATTATCACTTCTCTTGTTATGGTTTGTTGTTCTTATTGCTTCATTTCAGTTATGTATATGTGTTTATGGACATGATATATTCTCATATATTCTTCCTCTTTCATTAAGCTCCTTAATTGATTAATAAACACATGCATAATAACTCAACCACATTCATTAAAAAGATCTTTTTGGATCAAGTGGTATCAGAGCTAGTTGACATTTGGATTTGAGTTTTGCATGTTAACCAGGGAAAAGCTATAGCATGGTGAAGTCGATCTTGTTGAAGAAAATCCATTAATTGGATTGAGAAAGAGAGCTTCTCACACCGAGAAGATGGCATCGGAAGAGGGACTTTCTCAAGATGACAAAGAGTTTTGAAAAACTTTCTTTTCCATGTCGGAGATGATGAAAGTTTTGTACGAGGATTACTTGGAATGAAAAAGACCAGTTTTGGGTGAATATTCAAAGGGAAAAAGTGAAGAAGGAGAGGATCCTCGTCAAATTCCTCCTTCACCTCCATCATCACCTCCTTCTTCTCCTTCTTCTTCAAGTTCAAGTTCTAAATCCAATGCAAAGAAACATGTTCATAATCATAAGAATGAAATACCATTGTTAAAACTTGATTGTAAAATTGAGTTACCCATATATGATGGTGAAGTTAATGCAAAGAGACTTGAAAATTGGTTCAGGTATATGGAGGTTTACTGTAGTGTGCAACAGATCAAGGATGAGGCGACACAAATCAAGTTGGCATCTTGAGACTTGCAGGCACGACTCTCATCTGGTGGCAAAGCAAGTTAAAAAATGGAACACAACAAGTGGGTAATGTATTTCCATCATGGAAAAGTTTCATTTCTTCACTTAGGAAGCAATTCTATCCTTTGGGTTATAAAGAAAAAGCATTAATTCAATGGCAATCTTTAAAACCAAGAAAAGGACAAATAGTGCAAGAGTATACAGATAGCTTTCGAAAAATGGCATTGATGTTAGATATCCCTTTACATACACAAGAAACCCTTATGAAGTATATAGGAGGTTTACCTACACATATTAGAAACATTGTATTTATGTTTGGACCCACTAACCTTGATGAAGTTTATGTTCAAGCAACATACATTGAAGCAGGGAAAGCAGGTGTATTAGGGGAATCTTCTTGAAGGAAAGAGGACAAGAGGCAGTGGCATGGAAAAGAGGCAAATGAAATGGCGAGAAAGGAAGAGAGGCCCTCTTACAAGCATTGCAAGAAAGAGGGGCATGATGAGAACAGATGTTGGTAGTTGCATCCCGAGAAGAGGCCAAAGTGGTTCAAGGAAAAGAAAGGGAGGCAAACAATGGTAGCAACAACAAAACCCACAGACTTGGGATCGGATTCAGGTGATGAATCAAAGGTCTGATTGGTTGGTATGACAAGTAAAATTAATGAAGGCATTTATTGTAGAAGTAACTTATTTCATATAAGAGTAATTATGTGACACACTATTATAGACACATTAATCGACAGTGGATCTCAATCTAATCTAATCTCAGAAGAATTGGTTAAGAAATTGGGGTTGAAAAAACAAGTACATCATAAGCTTTACACACTTAAATTGATAAGCAATCATCATCAAATGCACATAACAAAGCAGTGCACAATCAAATTTGCAATTTCATCTAAGTATGTGGACAAGGTAGCATGTGATGTTGTGCCACCAAGTGAATGTGGAATGGTCTTAGGTAGTCCATATTTATATGATTGAAAGGCAATCTTCTACAGGACAAATAATCAATATCAATTAACCAAAGCAGGTCAAGATTATGTCGTTCATGCTCATCATGTAAATGAAAATAAAACACTTCAAACTATGGAACAATTAAAGAAGGCAGTTCAAGCAAGCAAAAAACCTATAATTGTTTCAAATGCAGTAATCGATCTTAAGAAAGAATAGGAAATGATTGTTGAATGGAAAATCAATCACAGTTTGCTTCAAGATAAGCTCATGTCGTGCAAATAATACAAGTATATCAACTCATTTTTAGTCATCTTTTTGATGCTATCATTAGTAATGTTTTCTACATGGATGATAGTGGCTTCAGTAAAATGTGTCAGGATTAAAATGGCCAGCAATATGTTGTTAGTTGGCATGATTGTGTTATAGTTGGTCTTGATGAGATAGGTGCATAGGACAGAGTTCAAAGACAGAGGACAAGTCGAGTGGCATATCCTGATATTTTTGACTAGTCAATAACCTTTTGGGGATCAAAAGGTCCTTAGTGGGGAGGTGTGATCCATAATCAGATCTAGGAGGCTTCCCAGGTCCAGAAAAGGCTCAAAAATGAAAGTTCTCGTAATTAGACGAAACCAATTCCATTGTGACTGGCTCATTGCGCTGATTCTGGCCATATATTTACTTTCTCAAAAAAACGATGTATGAGAGAGTTATCTCACTCTAACCATTTTTTCAAACAGGCAAAAAGTCAAATAGGTCAACAGTAAAAAAGTCAATGTTGATGTCAACATGACATCATCATGCTGACATGGCAGCCTAACACATGGCAGAGGAATAGTGGGCTCCATACAAATGATGTGGACTAGCGAGGACGTGACACATGTCACCACTGGAAGGGTGACATGTGCAACGTCCATCCAGGTGCTATGTGACCCTATCAACGGTGACACGTGGCAGGTACAGTCATTGAATGGGCAGACAGTTGGCAGGTACGGTGATGACACATAGGAGAATACCAGACTGACATGTGGCATCAGAGGGAAATGAATGGTGGGGTGCCACGTGGCACCCAAGGATTGGTCGTTGGGTCTTTGCAAAAACTATGTATCTCCCTGAGAATCGAATCCAAGACCTCTCCGAAGACGAGTGACTTGGTAGAGGGGTCGAATGCCATGGAGCTGCACATGCTACTTGTTAAAACATATGTTAAACATTTTATTTGAATTGGAATAGTTTGTAATGGGAGCGGAAAGGGCTGGGGCTAGGCCCCAACCCATAGATTTGTGCATCTGCATATGCCCACACCTATCAAATGAGCGTGGAAGTTTCCATGCAGATAAGCCCATGGTTTGTTTGTCCATGAGACCAACCACCAAAGAGGGTGTGGGCCACGTATCAATCAACAAAAGGCACCAAGATTTGGGGCTTGTTATGGTTGTTAGCGCAAGGAGCCCGACGCTTACACCACATGACCCTATGGTTCGGGCTAAGGGGCTAGTACATAGCCCTTTGGGCTGGCACTTGGCCACCTAAGATCCATATGACCTCATTTTTAGAGCATGCACCCATCCCTAGTGGCTATTTTCGAATTTTTATATGCAGAGTGGGTTTTTAACTATACAATTTGGATTTTTTAATGATTTTCTCAGCAGATTTGGGGGAATTTGCCCATTTTTTGGGGATATTGGGCTCTTTTTGAGCCCAGATTTTGGAAGGAAGTTGGGGAATGATAACCAACTTAAGATCTATATAAAATAGGCCTTCTTGATGCCATGGAGGAGAGTCAGAGTAGGTTTATGCTGAAGGAAAGCCAAGCCAAAGCCATTTTTATGCAGGGAAGTTGTTGAGGAGCACATCTTTGCGGGTCATTTATGGGAGCTCGGGTCATCAGTTTTGAGTGACATTTCTTTTGTTGGGTTCTAGAGATCTAGGAGAAAAAGACAAGATTATTCTTGTATCCTTATGGCACTGATGCAATGCACTTATTGAGCTTTGAAGAGAAATAAAGAAGCCTCATCCACTAAGACAAAGGCTCGGAGACGTAGGTGAGATTGTCAAACTTCGTTATCACTTCTCTTGTTATAGTTTTCTATTATTATTGCTTCATTTCAGTTCTGTATATGTGTTCATCGACGTGATAAATTATCATATCTTCTTCCTCTTTCATTAAGCTCCTTAATTGGTTAATAAACGCATGCATAATAACTCAACCACAGTCATTAAAAGCATCTTTTCGGATCACTTATGCAAGAAGGACATGTGATATGCTACGAATCCAAAAAAATGAATGACCATGAAATGAATTATGTGACCCACAATTTGGAATTGGTTTCCATAGTACATTATTTAAAAATGTGAAGGCATTACTTTCTAGGTAGAAGATTTGTGCTTATGACAGACCATAGTGGGTTGAGATATTTGTTTGATTAACCAAAACTCAATGCTAGAAAAGCTAGGTGGATGGCTCTCCTCAATGAGTTTGATTTTGAAATCAAACATGTTAAAGGAAAATAAAATAGGATGGACGATTCCTTTAGTAGAAGTATGAAAGTGATTCACTTGGTACCTATAAGCACCTTTGAATCAGACGTCAAGGAGAGAGTCAAAAGTGCACAAGAAACATATGCATTTTTCAATACTGTGAAATCATAACTAGAGCAAGAGCCCACAGGGATGAAGTATTAGGGCTATCAAATGTTGAATGATGGCCTTCTAACTTACAAAGTTAGGTTGTATATTCCAAATTGTGACGACTTAAGGTGGTTCATAATGGATCAACTACATAAAATGCCATATACTAGTCATCCTGGTTATCAGAAAATGATCACAACCACTAAGAAACTATTTATTGGACCGGAATGAAAAAGGACATAGATAATTACTTAGATAAATGTATAGAATGTCAGCAGGTTAAAGAAAAGCCCGGGCATCCAGCAGGGTTGTTGTAGCTCCTACCAATTCTTGAATGGAAATGGGAGACCATCTCTATGGATTTCATCACAGGATTGCCTAAATCAACCAAGCATAATGATGCCATTATGGTAGTTGTGGAAAAACTGAGAAAGAATTCTCACTTTATTCCCATCAATTCAACCTGCAAGGCAATAGATATTGCCAGTATTTTCATGAAAGAGATATTTAGGTTGCATGGCATGCTTTGTAAGTTTTAAACCTGTGAAGTAAAGCAATGCATATAGATTCTTAAGAAAAACGGAATTTAATCAATGGCTCATACACAGAGTACACAAAGATTTTATACCAGAAACCCTCAACCAGGAAAACCTTTCTTATATTCACTATTGAATTTCACCATTCACCATACAATATATACAATGTTTTTAGGTATTTCGTAGATACCAAAACCCTAATTTCTTAACCCGAGATTAATTTAGTAAACCGCTAAAAATAGCAAAAACTGCTAATACAAAGGCTCGGAGACGTAGGCGAGATTGCCGAACTCCATTATCACTTCTCTTGTTATGGTTTGTTGTTCTTATTGCTTCATTTCAGTTCTGTATATGTGCTTATGGACGTGATATATTCTCATATCTTCTTCCTCTTTCATTAATCTCCTTAATTAGTTAATAAACACATGCATAATAACTCAACCACATTCATTAAAAAGATCTTTTTGGATCAAGTGGTATCAGAGCTAGTTGACATTTGGATTTGAGTTTTGCATGTTAACCAGGGAAAAGATATATCGTGGTGAAGGCGAGCTTGTTGAAGAGAATCCATTAATTGGATTAAGAAAGAGAGCTTCTCACACCAAGAAGATGGCATCGGAAGAGGGAATTTCTCAAGATGAGAAAGAGTTTCAAAAAACTTTCTTCGCCATGTCAGAGATGATGAAAGTTTTGTACAAGGATTACTTGGAACGAAAAAGACCAGTTTTGGGTGAATCTTCAAAGAGAAAAAGTGAAGAGGGAGAGGATCCTCCTCAGATTCCTCCTTCACCTCCATCATCACCTCCTTCTTCTCCTTCTTCTTCAAGTTCAAGTTCTAAATCCAATGCAAAGAAACATGTTCATAAACATAAGAATGAAATACCATTGTTAAAACTTGATGTTAAATTTGAGTTACCCATATATGATGGTGAAGTTAATGCAGAGAGACTTGAAAATTGGGTCAGGTAGATGGAGGTTTACTGCAATGTGCAACAGATCAAGGATGAGGCCACACAAATCAAGTTCGCATATTTGAGACTTGTAGGCACGACTCTCATCTGGTGGAAAAGCAAGTTGCAAAATGGAACACAACAAGTGGGTAATGTATTTCTATCATGACAAAGTTTCATTTCTGCACTTAGGAAGCAATTCTATCCTTTGGGGTATAAAGAAAAATCATTAATTGAATGACAATCTTTAAAACTAAGAAAAGGACAAACAGTGCAAGAGTATACAAATAGATTTCAAACAATGACATTGATGTTATATATCCCTTTACATACACAGGAAACCCTTATGAAGTATATAGGAGGTTTACCTACACATATTAGAAACATTTTATTCATGTTTGGACCCACTAACCTTGATGAGGTTTATGTTCAAGTGACATACATTGAAGCAGGGAAAGCAAGTGTATAAGGAAAGAGGACAAGAGGAAGTGGCATGGAAAAAAGGCAAATGCAGTGGCGAGAAAGGAAGAGAGGCCCTCTTGCAAGCATTGCAAGAAAGAGGGGCATGATGAGGATAGATGTTGGCAGTTGCATCCAAAGAAGAGGCTAAAGTGGTTCAAGGAAAATAAAGGGAGGCAAACAGTGGTAGAAATACAAGACCCACAGACTTGGGATCAGATTCAGGTGATGAATCAAAGGTCTCATTGATTGGTATGACAGGTAAAATTGGTGAAGTCATTTATTGTAGAAGTAACTTGTTTCATATAAGGTTAATTATGTGACACACTAAGATAGACACATTAATCGACAATGGATCTCAATCTAATCTAATCTCATAAGAATTGGTTAAGAAACTGGGGTTAAAACAAAAGTACATCATAAGCTTTACACATTTAAATTGATAAGCAATCATCATCAAATGCACATAAAAAAGCAGTGCACAATCAAATTTTCAATTTCATCTAAGTATGTGGATGATGTAGCATGTGATGTTGTGCCACTAAGTGAATGTGGAATGGTCTTAGGTAGTCCATATTTATATGATCGAAAGACAATCTTCTACAGGACAAAGAATCAATATCAATTAACCAAAGTAGGTCAAGATTATGTGCTTCGTGCTCATCATGTAAAGGAAAATAAAACACTTCAAACTATGGAACAATTAAATAAGGCAGTTCAAGCAAGCAATAAACCTATAATTGTTTCAAATGTAGTAATCAATCTTAAGCAAGAATAGGAAATGATTGTTGAATGGAAAATCAATCATAGTTTGCTTCAAGATAAGCTCATGTCGTGCAAATATTACAAGTATATCAGTTCATTTGTAGTCATCTTTTTTATGCTATCATTAGTAATGTTGTCTACATGGATGATAGTGGCTTCAGTAAAATGTGACAGGGTTAAAATGGCTAACAATATGCTGTCAGTTGTCATGATTGTGTTGCAATTGATCTGGATGAGACAGGTGCACAGGACAAAGTTCAGAGACAAAGGAAAATCCAGGTGGCCTATCCCGAGCTTGTTGATTGGTCAGTAACCTTTTAGGGACCAAAAGGTCCTTAGTGGGGAGGTGTGATCTAGAATCAGATCTAGGAGGCTTCCTAGGTCCAGAAAAGGCTCAAAAATGAAAGTTCTTGTAATTCGATGAAACCAGTTCCATTGCGACCGACTCATTGCGTTGATTATGGCCATATATTTACTTTATCAAACAGAGGATGTATGTGAGAGTTATCACACTCTGATCGTTTTACCAAACATGCAAAAAGTCAAACAAGTCAATAGTAAAAAAGTCAACATTGATGTCAGCATGACGTCATCATGCTGACGTGGCAGCGTGACACATGGCAGAGGAACAGTGTTCTCCATACAGATTACGTGGACCAACTAGGAGGTGACACATGTCACCACTGGAAGGGTGACACATGGCACGTCCGTATAGGTGCCATGTGACCCTACCGTACGATGACACGTGGCAGGTATGATCACTGAATGGGAAGACAGTTGACAGGTATGGTGATGACACATGGGCGAATACCAGACTGACATGTGGCATCAGAGGACAACGAATGGTGGGGTGCCACGTGGCCCAGACATGGGCTGTCACATGGCACCCAAGGATTGGTCATTGGGTCTTTGCAAAAGCTATGTATCTCCCCAAGAATCAAACCGGAGACCTCTCTGAGGACGAGTGACTTGGAAGAGGGGTCGAATGCCATGGAGCTACACGTGATACTTGTTAAAACATATGTTAAACATTTTATTTGAATTGCAATAGTTTGTAATGGGAGCGAAAAGGGTTGGGGCTAGGCCCCAACCCACAGATTTGTGCATTTGCATATGCCCGAACCCATCAAACGAGCGCCGAAGTTTCCATGCGGATAAGCCCATGGTTTGTTTGTCCATGAGACCAGCCACCAAAAAGGGCGTGGGCCATGTATCATTCAACAAAAGGTGCCAAAATTTGGGGCTTGTTATGGTTGTTAGCGTGAGTAGCCCAGGACTTACACCACATGACCCTATGTTTTGGGCTAAGGGGTCAGCGCACAACCCTTTGGGCTGGCGCTTGGCCACCTAAGATCCATATGACCTCATTTTGAGAGCGCGCACCCATCCCTGGTGGCTATTTTCAAATTTTTATATGCAGAGTGGGTTTTTAACAATCCAATTTGGATTTTTTAATGATTTTCTCAGCAGATTTGGGGGAATTTGCCCATTTTTGGGCGATATTGGGCTCTTTTTGAGCCCAGATTTTGGGAGGAAGTTGGGGAATGATAACCACCATAAGATCTATATAAACTAGGACTTATTGAGGCCATGGAGGAGATTCAGAGAAGATTTATTCTGAAGGAAAGCCAAGCCAAAGCCATTTTTATGCAGGGAAGTTGTTGAGGAGCGCATCTTTGTGGGTCATTTATGGGAGCTCCGGTCATTTGTTTTGAGTGTCGTTTCTTTTGTTGGGTTCTAGAGATCTGGGAGAACAAGACCATATTATTCGTGTAGCCTTATGACATTGATGCAATGTACTTATTGAGCTTTGAACATAAATAAAGAAGCCTCACCCACTAAGATAAAGGCTCGGAGACGTAGGCGAGATTGTTGAACTTCGTTATCACTTCTCTTGTTATAGTTTTATATTCTTATTTCTTCATTTTAGTTATGTATATGTGTGCATGGACGTGAAAAATTCTCATATATTCTTCCTCTTTCATTAAGCTCCTTAATTGGTTAATAAACGCATGCATAATAACTCAACCACAGTTATTAAAAACATATTTTCGGATCACTTATGCAAGAAGGACATGTGATTTGCTACGAATCCAAAAAAATGAATGACCATGAAATGAATTACGTGACCCATGATTTGGAATTGGTTTCCATATTACATTCTTTAAAAATGTGAAGGCATTACTTCCTAGATAGAAGATTTGTGCTTATGACAGACCATAGTGGGTTGAGATATTTGTTTGATCAACGAAAACTCAATGCTAGAAAAGCTAGGTGGATGGATCTCCTCAATGAGTTTGATTTTGAAATCAAACATATTAAAGAAAAATAAAATAGGGTGGATGATTCCCTTAGTAGAAGTATGAAAGTGATTCACTTGGCAACTATAAGAACCTGTGAATCAAACGTCAAGGAGAAAGTCAAAAGTGCACAAGAAACATATGCATTTTTCAATACTGTGAAATCATACCTAGAGCAAGAGCCCACAGGGATGAAGTATGAGGGCTATCAAATGTTGAATGATAGCCTTATAACTTACAAATGTAGCTTGTATATTCCAAATTGTGATGAATTGAAGATGTTCATAATGAATGAACTACATAAAATACCATATACTGGTCATCTTGGTTATCAGAAAATGATCACAACCACTAAGAAACTATTTATTGGACCGAAATGAAAAAGGACATAGATAATTACTTAGATAAATGTATAGGATGTCAATAGGTTAAGGCAAAGCCCCGACATCCAACAAGGTTGTTGCAGCTCCTACCAATTCCTGAATGGAAATGGGAGACCATCTCTATGGATTTCATCACAGGATTGCCTAAATCAACCAAGCATAATGACGCCATTATGGTAGTTGTGGAAAAACTGAGAAAGGATTCTCACTTTATTCCCATCAATTCAACTTATAAGGAAATAGATATTGCAAGTATTTTCATGAAAGAGATATTTAGGTTGCATGGCATGGTTTGTAAGTTTTAAACTTGTGAAGTAAAGAAATGCATATAGATTCTTAAGCAAAACAAAATTCAATCAATGGCTCATACACAGAGTACACAGAGATTTTATACCAAAAACCCTCAACCGGGAAAACCTTTCTTATATTAATTATTGAATTTCACCATTCACCATACAATATATACAATATTTTTAGGTATTCTATAGATACCAAAACCCTAATCCCTTAATACGAGATTAATTTAGTAAACCGCTAAAAATAGCAAAATCCGCTAAAAATAGAAAAATCGGTTAAAAATAGCAAAAACCGCTAAATCAAGTTGGCCACCAAGCTTCAGTGGTGGAGATGGAAGGTATGATTTCCAACCATCTAGTTTCCATTTTAATTTACCCTCGTTCTAATCTGAGTTATGTTTCCCCTCAAGTTGTTGAGAAATCTAAATTACAACAAGTAAAACATGCTAAATCATGCCTGGTACAACTAGCCACTAGAACCAGAAGAAAGGTAACAAAGGCCATACCAGCATGTCGATTCATTATGAATGGATTACTCACTAAAGAAACCCTAAACATGCACCATTTAGGATCTTATGACTTGTTGATTGGCATGGATTGGTTGGCTTCCCATAAAACCAAGTTGGAATGTTACAATAAAACTTTGGAGTGTAAAGATGAAGAAGGGAGAAAATTAACCCTACAAGGAATTCAAAAGCCTTTCTCAGTGAGACAAATATCAACCCTTCGAGTGAATAAGTATTGAAGAAAATGATGTCCTATGTATGCAATACAAGTGTTGAACTATATTGAGAACAATAAACCAAAACTAGAGGACCATCCCATATTAAGAGAGTATAAGATGTGTTTCTAGAAGAGGTACTAGGTCTACCTCCAAGAAGAGATATTGACTTTTCAATAGAACTTGTACCAGGAGTGGTGCCAATGTATAGAGCACCGTATATAATGAGTACACCAGAGCTAGTTCAGCTCAAACTACAACTAAAGGAGATGTTGGAAAAAGGTTACATTCGTCCTAGTTTGTCTCCTTGGGGAGCACCAACTTTGTTTGTGAACAAGAAGGATGGCACACTTAGGTTGTGCATAGACTATAGACAACTCAATAAGATGACCATTAAGAATAGGCTTGATGACTTGTTTGACCAATTAAGGGGTGCTACAATTTTCTCCAAGATTGACTTGAGGTCTGGATACCATCAAGTCTGAATTAAGGATGAAGACATCCATTAAACATCCTTTAGGACAATATATGGGAACTATGAGGTTGTGGTGGTGCCATTTTGGCTTACCAATGCACCAACAACTTTTATGTGCTTAATGAATAATGTACTCAGTAAGTTCTTAGACAGATTTGTGTTGGTTTTCATTGATGATATACTAATCTATTCTAAGATTAGGGAAGAGCATGAATAACATCTCAAGTTAGTTCTTCAAGTTCTAAGAGAACATCAACTCTATGCTAAGTTTAGTAAGTGTAACTTTTTCCAAAAATAAGTCCATTACTTAGGCCATGTTATTTTTGAAAAAGGAGTGGCAGTTGATCCTGACAAGATCAAATCCATTATGGATTGGCCTACCCCAAAATATGTATATGATATCAGATCCTTTATGGGCCTAAAAGGATACTATATAAGGTTCATAAATGGATTTTCCAAGATTGGTTTCCCAATCACCTCCCTTTAGAAAAATGGAGTTAAATTCATTTGGACATCAGAATGTGAAGAGAGATTCCAACAGCTGAAACACCTTATAACCAATGCACCTATGTTGAATATTGTAGACCCAAACAAGGAATTCCTTGTGTGTAGAAATGTCTTCCTGGAAGGGCTTGGAGGAGGCCTTATTGATTTAGAATCAGATCTAGGAGGCTTCCCAGGTCTAGAAAAGGCTCAAAAATGAAAGTTCTCGTAATTCGACGAAACCAATTCCATTGCGACTGACTCGTCGCAGTGATTCCGACCATATATTTACTTTCTCAAGCAGAGGCCGTATGCGAGAGTTATCACACTCTAACCGTTTTTCCAAACATGCAAAAAGTCAAACAAGTCAACATTGACGTCATGCTGACATGGCAGCATGACACATGGAAGAGGCACAGTGGGATCTGTACAGATGATGTGGACCATCCAAGAGGTGACACATGTCACCACTGGAAGGGTGATACGTGGCACGTTCGTATAGGTGCCATGTGGCCCTACCGTACAATGACACGTGGCAGGTACAGTCGTTGAATGGGCAGACAGTTAGCAGGTACGATGCTGACACATGGGAAAATAGCAGACTGACACATGGAAACAGAGGAAAGTGAATGGTGGGGTGCCACATGGTCCATACATGTGTTTCCACATGGCACCTAAGGATTGGTCATTGGGTCATCACAAAAATTATTCTTCTCCCCGAGAATCGAACCGAAGACCTCTCCGAGGAAGAGTGACTTGGCAGAGGGTTCGAATGCCATGGAGTTACACGTGCTACTTGTTAAAACATGTGTTAAAATTTTTATTTGAATTAAAATGGTTTGTAATGGGAGAGGAAAGGGTTGGGGCTAGGCTCTAGCCCACCGATTTATGCATCTGCATATGCCCACACCCATCAAACGAGTGCAGAAGTTTCCATGTGGATAATCTCATGGTTTGTTTTTCCATGAGACCAGCCACCAAAAAGGGCGCGGGCCACGTATCAGTCAGTAAAAGGCACCAATATTTGGGGCTTGTTACAATTGTTATCGCGAGGAGCACGAGGTTTACACCACATGACCCTATGTTTCAAGCTAAGGGGCCAGCGCACAACCCTTTGGGCTGGCACTTGGCCACCTAAGAGCCATATGAACTCATTTTTAGATCGTGCACCCAGCCATAGGGGATATTTTTGAATTTTTATATGCAGAGTGGGTTTTTAACTATATAATTTGGATTTTTTAATGATTTTCTCAACAAATTTGGGGGAATTTGCCCATTTTGGGGGGATATTGGGCTCTTTTTTAGCCTAGATTTCGGGAGGAAGTTAGGGAATGATAACCAACTTCATATCCATCTAAACCAGTCCTTCTTGAGGCCATGGAGGAGATTCAGAGCAAAGTTATGATGAAGAAATGCTAAGCCAAATCCATTTTTATGCAGGGAAGTTGTTGAGGAGCGCATCTTTGCGGGTCATTTCTGGGAGCTCCAATCATCCATTTTGAGTGTCACTTCTTCTGTTGGGTTCTAGAGATCTGGGAGAACAAGACCAAATCATTCTTGTATCCTTATGGCACTATTTCAATATACTTATTGAGCTTTGAACAAAAATAAAGAAGCCTCACCAACTAAGACAAAGGCCCGGAGACGTAGGCGAGATTGCCGAACTCCAATATCACTTCTCTTGTTATGGTTTGTTGTTCTTATTGCTTCATTTCAGTTATGCATATGTGTTTATGGACGTGATATATTCTAATATATTCTTCCTCCTTCATTGGGCTCCTTAATTGGTTAATAAATGCATGCATAATAACTCAACCACATTCATTAAAAAGATCTTTTCGGATCAAGTGGTATCAGAGCTAGTTGACATTTGGATCTGAGTTTTGCATGTTAACCAGGGAAAATCTATAGCATGGTGAAGGAAATCTTGTTGAAGAGAATACATTAATTGTATTGATAAACAGATCTTCTCACACCGAGAAGATGGCATCGGAAAAGGGACTTTCTCAAGATGAGAAAGAGTTTCGAAAAACTTTCTTCTCCATGTCAGAGATGATGAAAGTTTTGTACGAGGATTACTTGGAACGAAAAATACCAGTTTTGGTTGAATATTCAAAGGGAAAAATTGAAGAGGCAGAGGATCCTCCTCAGATTCCTCCTTCACCTCCATCATCACCTCCTTCTTCTCCTTCTTCTTCAAGTTCAAGTTCTAAATCCAATGCAAAGAAACATGTTCAATAATGAAATACCATTGTTAAAACTTGATGTTAAATTTGAGTTACCCGTATATGATGGTGAAGTTAATGTAGAGAGACTTGAAAATTGGGTCAGGTAGATGGAGTTTTACTGCAGTGTGCAATAGATCAAGGATGAGGCCACACAAATCAAGTTGGCATCTTTGAGACTTGCAGGCATGAGTCTCATCTGGTGGAAAAGCAAGTTGCAAAACGGAACACAACAAGTGGGTAATGTATTTCCATCATGGAAAAGTTTCATTTCTGCACTTAGGAAGCAATTCTATCCTTTAGGTTATAAAGAAAAAGCATTAATTGAATGGAAATATTTAAAAGAAAAGGACAAACAGTGCAAGAATATACAGATAGCTTTCGAAAAATGGCAATGATGTTAGATATCCCTTTACATACACGTGAAACCCTTATGAAGTATATAGGAGGTTTACCTGCACATATTAGAAACATTGTATTCATGTTTGGACCCACTAACCTTGATGAGGTTTCTATTCAAGCGACATACATTGAAGCAGGGAAAGCAGGTGTATAAGGAAAGAGGACAAGAGGAAGTGGCATGGAAAAAAGGAAAATGCAGTGGTGAGAAAGGAAGAGAGGCCCTCTTGCAAGCATTGCAAGAAAGAGGGGCATGATGAGGACATATGTTGGTAGTTGCATCCCGAGAAGAGGCCAAAGTGGTTGAAGGAAAGGAAAGGGAGGCAAATAGTGGTAGAAACAACAAGACCCATAGACTTGGGATCGGATTCAGATGATGAATCAAACATTTCATTGGTTGGTATAACAGGTAAAATTGGTGAAGGCATTTATTGTAGAAGTAACTTGTTTCATATAAGGGTAATTATGTGACACACTAATATATACACATTAATCGACAATGGATCTCAATCTAATCTAATCTTAGAAGAATTGGTTAAGAAATTGGGGTTAAAAACACAAGTACATCATAATCTTTACACACTTAAATTGATAAGCAATCATCGTCAAATGCACATAAAAAAGCAGTGCATAATCAAATTTGCAATTTCATTTAAGTATGTGGACAAGGTAGCATGTGATGTTGTGCCACTAAGTGAATGTGGAATGGTCTTAGGTAGTCCATATTTATATGATCGAAAGGAAATATTCTACAGGACAAAGAATCAATATCAATTAACCAAAGCAGGTCAAGATTATGTGGTTCTTGCTCATCATGTAAAGGAAAATAAAACATTTCAAACTATGGAACAATTAAAGAAGGCAGTTCAAGCAAGCAACAAACCTATAATTGTTTCAAATGCAGTAATCGATCTTAAGCAAGAATAGGAAATGATTGTTGAATGGAAAATCAATCACATTTTGCTTCAAGATAAGCTCATGTCATGCAAATATTACAAGTATATCAGCTCATTTGTAGCCATATTTTTGATGCCATCATTAGTAATGTTGTCTACATGGATGATAGTGGCTTCAGTAAAATGTGATAGGGTTTAAATGGCTGATAATATTCTGTCAGTTGTCATGATTGTGTTACAGTTGATCTTGATGAAAGAGGTGCACAGGACAAATTTTAGAGACAGAGGACAAGCTGGATGGCCTATCTCGATCTTTTTGACTGGTTAGTAACCTTTTGGGGACCAAAAGGTCCTTAGTGGAGATTTGTTATCCAGAATCGGATCTAAGAGGCTTCCCAGGTCTAGAAAAGGCTAAAAAATGAAAGTTATCTTAATTCTACAAAACCAATTCCATTGCGACTGGCTCATTGCGTTGATTCTGGCCATATATTTACTTTCTCAAATAGATGATGTATGCGAGAGTTATCACAGTCTGACCATTTTTCCAAACAGGCAAAAAAACAAACATGTCAACAGTAAAAAAGTCAATGTTGATGTCATCATGACATCATCATGCTGATGTAGAAACATGACACATGGCAGAGGAATAGTGGGCTCCATACTTATGATGTGGACCGGCCAGGAGGTGACATGTGTCACCATTGGAAGGGTGACACGTGGCATTTACGTACAAGTGCCATGTGAGCCTACTGTACGGTGATACGTGGCAGGTACGATCACTGAACGGGTAGACAGTTGGTAGGTACGTTGCTGACACATGGGAGAATACCAGACTAACATGTGGCATCAGAGGACAATGAATGGTGGGGTGCCACGTGGCCCATACATGGGATGCCACGTGGCACCCAAGGATTTGTCATTGGGTCTTTGCAAAAACTATATATCTCCCCGAGAATCGAACCAGAGACCTCTCTGAGGACGAGTGACTTGGCAGAGGGGTCAAATGCCATGGAGATGCATGTGCTACTTGTTAAAACATATGTTAAATATTTTATTTGAATTGCAATAGTTTGTAATGGGAGTGGAAAGGGCTGGGGCTAGGCCCCAACCCACAAATTTGTGCATCTGCATATGCCCACACCCATCAAACGAGCGCAAAATTTTCCATGCAGATAAGCACATGGTTTGTTTGTCCATGAGACTAGCCACCAAAAAGGGCGTGGCCCACATATCAGTCAGCAAAAGGTGCCAATATTTTGGGCTTGTTATGGTTGTTAGCGCGAGGAGCCTGGGGCTTACACCACATGACCCTATGTTTCGGGCTAAGGGGCCAGCGCACAGCCCTTTAGGCTGGCACTTGGCCACCTAAGATCCATATGAACTCATTTTTAGAGCGTGCACCCATCCCTAGTGGCTATTTTCGAATTTTTATATGCAGAGTGGGTTTTTAACTATACAGTTTGGATTTTTAATGATTTTCTCAGCAGATTTGGGGGAATTTGCCCATTTTGGGGGGTTGGGCTCTTTTTGAGCCCAGATTTTGGGAGGAAGTTGGGGAATGATAACCAACTTAACATCTATATAAACTAGGCCTTCTTTAGGCCATGGAGGAGAGTTAGAGCAGATTTATGCTGAAGGAAAGCCAAGCCAAAGCCATTTTTATGCAGGGAAGTTATTGAGGAGCGCATCTTTGCGGGTCATTTATGGGAGCTCCGGTCATCTGTTTTAAGTGTAGTTTCTTTTGTTGGGTTCTAGAGATCTGGGATAACAAGACCAGATTAGTCTTGTAGCCTTATGGCACTGATGCGATTTACTTATTGAGATTTGAACAGAAATAAAAAAGCCTCACCCACTAAGACAAAGGCTCGGAGACGTATGCGAGATTGTCGAACTTTGTTATCACTTCTCTTGTTATAGTTTTCTATTATTATTGCTTCATTTCAGTTCTATATATGTGTTCATGGACGTGATAAATTCTCATATCTTCTTCCTCTTTCATTAATCTCCTTAATTGGTTAATAAACGCATGCATAATAACTCAACCACAGTCATTACAAAGATCTTTTTGGATCACTTATGCAAGAAGGACAAGTGATTTTCTATGAATAAAAAAAAAATAATGACCATGAAATGAATTATGTGACCCGCGATTTGGAATTGGTTTCCATAGTACATTCTTTAAAAATGTGAAGAAATTACTTCCTAGGTAGAATATTTGTGCTTATGACAGACCATAGTGGGTTGAGATATTTTTTTGATCAACCAAAACTCAATACTAGAAAATCTAGGTGGATGGCTCTCCTCAATGAGTTTGATTTTGAAATCAAATATATTAAAGGAAAATAAAATAGGGTGGACAATTCCCTTAGTAGAAGTATGAAAGTGATTCACTTGGTAGCTATAAGCACCTTTGAATTAGACGTCAAGGAGAGATTCAAAAGTGCACAAGAAACATATGCATTTTTTAATACTGTGAAATCATACCTAGAGCAAGATCCCACGGGGATGAAGTATGAGATCTATCAAATGTTGAATGATGGCCTTATAACTTACAAAGGTAGGTTGTATATTCCAAATTGTGACGACTTGAAGAGGTTCATAATGGATGAAATACATAAAATACCATATACTGGTCATCCTGGTTATCAGAAAATGATCACAACCAATAAGAAACTATTTATTGGACCGGAATGAAAAAAGACATAGATAATTACTTAGATAAATGTATAGAATGTCAGCAGGTTAAGGCAAAGCGTCGACATCTATCACGGCTGTTGCAGCTCCTACCAATTCCTGAATGGAAATGGGAGACCATCTCTATGGATTTCATCACAAGATTGCCTAAATCAACCAAGCATAATGACGCCATTATGGTAGTTGTGGAAAAACTGAGAAAGGATTCTCACTTTATTCCCATGAATTCAACTTGCAAGGCAATAGATATTGCAAGTATTTTCATGAAAGAGATATTTAGGTTGCATGGCATGCTTTGTAATTTTTAAACCTGTGAAGTAAAGCAATGCATATAGATTCTTAAGCAAAACAAAATTTAATCAATGGCTCATACACAGAGTACACAGAGATTTTATACCGGAAACCCTCAACCGGGAAAACATTTCTTATTTTCATTATTGAATTTCACCATTCACCATACAATATATACAATTATTTTAGGTATTCCGTAGATACCAAAACCCTAATCCATTAATCCGAGATTAATTTAGTAAACTGCTAAAAATAGCAAAAACCGTCCAAAAACATTTTTTAGGGCGCATCCCTGAACCCCGTCGGCCCCAGGCTAACGCCCGGTGTCGAACGCTGCACGTAACCAGGGGGGCATACTTACCCCCCCTGGGACCCCACTAGGAAAGCACCTGGTTCACACGACACAATGACCACTACTAGAGGGATCGTCAGACGCAGTTGTCGAACCTGACGTGCCCACACACACACATGCAAAGAATATAACACATACCCAACATTATCCCACTTGTTGCTTTATTTGCATCCAGGGGTCCAGAGGATTATATAGTCAACAATCCAGGGGAGCAATGCCCATTGTTACTTTACACCAGGAGAACTTTTCTATGCTCACAGACTTTGTCAATGATTCTGCAACTTTCTTCAAAGTGTCAACCTTTTCCAGCAACACCTTCTTTTCCTCAACCATGTCTCTCACAAAGTGATACTGAACATCAATATTGTTGGTCTTTGAATGATAAGCTGGGCTCTTTTCCAGGAAGATTTCACTCTAACTGTCACAATCTAATCTCACTGCTTGTTGTACCAACCCAATACTTGAACACAATCTTTGTAACCATACTGCTTCCTTGCTTACATGAGTGCCTGCCATGTATTCAGCTTCTATAGTTGAGAGTGCCACTACAACCTGTCTTTTTCTCATCCAAATGATTTCTCCTCCAAATAGGTTAAACACATACCCACTTGTAGATATTTTGCGATCCAGATCTCCAGCCCAGTCTGCATCAACAAAGCCATGTATTTCCACCACTCTGTACAATCCTGGTCTTCCTTGGTAGCACAATCCATAACTGGTAGTTCCAAGAAGATACTTGAAGACCCTCTTTACTGTTGTCCAATGCTCCTTCCCTAGTTTTGACATATACCTGCTCAAAACTCCCACTGCATGTGCAATGTCCAGTCTAGTACATACCATTGCATACATCAAACTGCCAACTACACTGGCATATGGAGCATGGGACATGTCCTCTTATTCTTCCTGTGTCTTGGGACATTGATCTGCAGATAACTTTACACCTATAGGAATAGGAACCTTAACCGGTTTACTTCCATTCATATTAAACCTCTGCAATATTGTCTCAACATATTTTCTCTGATTCAACCAGAGTTTCCTGTTTTCACGATCTCTTTTAATCTCCATTCCCATAATGAAGTTAGCAGCACTGAGATCCTACATGTCAAATTTGGAGGATAGTTGTGATTTCACCTACTTGATAACATCCATGTTATTCCTACCAACAACATGTCATCAACATACAACACTACATAAATGAAGTGATTACCAACCTTCTTGGAATATACATAGTGATCAACCCTGCTTCTTACAAATCCCAATCGAAGGATGTATGTGTCAAACTTTTGGTACCACATCCTAAGTGATTTCTTCAGACCATATAGTGACTTCTTTAGCTTACAGACCATCTCTTTCTTTCCCTTCACTACAAAGCCTTCTGGCTACTTCATGTAGATTTCTTCTTCCAGATCCCCATGTAGGAATGTTGTCTTCGCATCCATCTATTCCACTTCAAGATCAAAAGTAGCAGCAATAGATAAAATAAATCTAATAGAAGTTAACTTAGAAACAGGAGAAAAAATATCACCAAAGTCAATTCCCTCTACTTGGGAATAACCTTTTGATACTAACCGAGCTTTGCATTTCTCCACTTTACCTTGTGCATTAAACGTCTTCTTAAACAACCATTTTCTACCAACAAATTTTCTTCCAGCTGGAAACTCAACTATATCCCATGCCTCATTCTTATCCAGGGCATCCATTTCTTCAACCATGGCCTTCTTCCAAAGTTTACTATCCTTTGAATTCATTTCTTCCCTGATAGTTCTGGGATCATCATCAGTAATAGATAAAGCAAAATTGGAACGAAAATCAGGTGGACTATACCTTTCTGGTTGCCTTTTATCTCTCACTGATCTCCTCAATACTGGGGTATGAGGTTCTTCTTCTTCTTCTGCTTCCTCTTCTTCAAATGATTCAGATTTTGCATCATCCAACTCAAGCTCTATTTTCTCAGGTTCGTCTTGCGTTTGTAGGAATTCTTGTTTGGACACATCTTTTACCTCTCTAAAAACAACATCTCGACTGTAAACAATCTTCTTAGTTTCTGGGTTCCAAAGCTTATAACCTTTCACACCATCTTTATAACCAATAAAGATACACTTTTCATCCTTTTTATCCAGTTTACTCCTATTTTCCTTTGGAACATGTACATAAGCATCACAACCAAACACTCTAAGATATTGAAGAGAGGGTTTCTTTGCAGACCATACCTCGTGTGGAGTTTTATCATTCAACGATGATGAAGGTGATCGATTGACCAGGTAACATGTTGTACCCACTGCCTATACCCATAATTCTTGTCCTAACTCGGCACCGCTGAGCATGCTCCTTGCTTTTTCCATAAATGTCATGTTCATCCTTTCTGCAACTCCATTTTGTTGAGGAGTGTATCGAGTAGTCTTCTTCCTTCCTATACCACACTGCTTACAGAATTCTTCGAATTCATTTCCGCAAAATTCTCCACCATTATATGTTCTCAATACCTTTATTTTCTTCTCTGTCTGATATTATACCAGAGCCTTAAACTCTTTAAATTTATCAAATACCTCATATTTCTTTCTAAGAAAATAAATCCATGTGTTCCTTGAAAAATCATCTATGAATGAAACATAATACACAGATTTACCTAGGGGTGGAACAGGAACAGGTCCAAACACATCACTGTGTATCAACTCTAAGATCCCCTTTGCTCTT